>JAGXCT010033838.1:75422-101503 GCA_022495035.1 Philopotamus ludificatus | reverse complement strand
GGCAACATTCGACTTATCTCCTTTTTTAAATATGGGAGTGACTTTGGAATGCTTCAAAAGCAAACATCATTTGAGCTTTGTCTACGATGTCGATGATTAGCTTTGGTGCTTTCAAATAATAAGATGACAAACTAATGTCGAGGTCAATATGAGTCTCGAGATTGTCGAATACTGACTGGAGGTATCGAAAAGTCCATATGAATATGGCGCAATGTATCCCCGAGTATCCGTGGTTACAATGCGCCAAAACAATGAATTTAATCATATATAAAATATGTACATATTTTAATTTTAGCTTAAGAAAATTAAATGATTGATTGAAAAATAATTGCACGGATATTGCCAATTTCAGGTTATTATCCGAATTTTGTGTTGCGAATTGAATGAGCAGTGAAAAAGACGTTATTATAGAATAATTGGCATTGTATTAAAATCGGATATGAAAACAATATAGAAATGGAGCGATATTTGTTTACATACCGAGTATGAGTAAATAAGATATTAAATATAATTTAAATTAAATTAGAGAGATGTTCATGTCTAGAAGAGAAAACAAACAATTCTAGTCGTACACATCATGAATATTGAATAAACAATTTGATTGATTGACGTTTGAATAAAATATTTATGAATAAAATTCATTCCGATGTCTGTATTATAAGAGGCTTATGAAAAAATTGATTAAAATTATATTTCTAGTGAAATATGATATTCATATTTAGGGATCGTATGGAAATTTGGAGCAAACGGGCATAAGTAGGGCACGTTAGACTAACCCAATCATTAATTTTTAATTCCTATGTATTAGCGTAATTGAATAATCGTTTCAGCCGATCGTATATTATTCAGCTGAATTTAATATCAATTTTTAGTAGGAGAATGCTACGTTCATTTTCCTTCATGTTATTCAAAATTCTCCTGTCCGTTTAGCTGAATATTGTCCATATTTTTCAATTTCTTTTGATTTCATCGATCAGCGGAGTGTCAATGGACGTCAATGTTTCGCGCACCGGTCCGGAAAATGGATTCGGTGAATTTTCCACCGACGAGGTTTTCTTCACATTTTCACGGAGCGGGTAATTGACGTTGATTGGTCGATGGGGGTCGGAATATTTCATGAGGTTAATTAAAGGTGAGCTTTGACGACAAAAGACGACGAGTGAATATGACGCCTGTCATTAGCAAATGAGGCGTATCGACCCTCACTTCGGCGGCAGAGGACTCTCTCGATATTCTAAAAGAATATCGGCCATTAGGACGACTGATGGCTCAATTTGAAGGTCCGTTGATTTTTCTAAAATAATAATTTATGGAATAAATTAAGGCGCAATGTGAATATAATAAACTCGTGTATAATATAAAAAATCAGGATAAATTCCCTTTTAACACATTGCCTACGCGGGACGTGGATTCCACGTCAAAAGCGTATTTGTGTATGTCCGGGGCGCGCATAACACACGCTACCGACACTACGCGTTTGATCGGCTGCACTTAAACAACGGTTAGACTTTTTTAAATATTTTTTTGGTTAAATACTTCAGACCTTGAGGAGAATTCCGGCAAATGCGGCAAGTGCATATGAAACCATTTATTCGAAATATTTTATGGCTGTTTTATAAGAAGGAATGTGATTTATTTAATAATTTATTGATTTATTTGATGATTCATTAAATAATTTATTTATTACTCATGTATTGTTTTTATTTAAATATTTTCTCATTAGTAGAATGCTTTATTTTTGATGAATAAATTCTTACTGATGTGATATCGTAATTATTCTCTTCAATTTATGACGTTCCTCAACATTCGGGGCTATAAAAACAGTTGTTGTGGATATTAAGAATTATGGCTCCACCAGATTCAAGGGCTAATGACCTTAAAATTTTAAAAGCACAAACATTCGATATAAATATTTAAAATTTACCATTCGAAAGACCATTTTCAAACCATGCCTTTATAACACGAACAATTATTGATCTGATAGATAGATTGATTTGACAGAACCATCTATACATTTACTGACGATTATTTGATTAATAAAAGAGTAATGATTTTTTTTGTAAAAGACGACGTTTCACCATATTACGGCGAATGCACCCCGCCCCAGCGCAAGTTTGACCGCGATACGCCCCGTAGGCAATGTGTTAATATAAATCCTACATGTCACAAACTTTTTGTACTTGTCTAAAAAATTTTAAAGAATAAATATTATAAATAATCATTGTTTTTTTCCGAGTGCGAGTGAAACGTCCGAGTGACACGTGCTGTGAGAGCTCAGTCTGCGGCGAGACGTCGCCGAGAGCGTTGTCATTTATGCATCATATAGATTAATTATATTAAATTATTTTTATTCCAATTATTTGGATTTATTATAATTATAATAAATCCAAAATATTGACCAAATTATGAAGCATATCATGAATAACTATTTTTTGCTTAGAATAATCTATTTCTTAAATTAATGCCAAAATATTAATGGAGAATTCATGGAAAAATAAATGCTTGGGGTATCTGAAAGACCCCCTTCCGACGACACGGTTGTTTTCGAGCCGCCATGACGGATGCAAAAACTAATACTAATATAATAATCATATTATTATTATTGATGTAAACTTAATACTAATACTTTGTATAATATTGTATTACAGCCCTCCTATAACGATGAAATCGGCGCTACGTTATAGTAACTCGCGTTATATAAGCTATGGCACCTATACAAAATTTTATTTTGTAAATTGAAAGAAATCACTACATCGATAATTTTTCAATTCCATACTTGAAATGACCTTGATCGATGTCAATGTCACTTGTTATTCTAAATTTCGAAAGGGAATGAATATTTTGTTTGATAAACAAAACGTGTAAATCAATAATTAAATACGTGTAAATGAAAGACTTATTTTACTGTATTTCAATAGTTTTTTTTTAATCAAAGTTATTATATTTTAACTGAAAATTATCAAATTATATTTAAAACGCCAAGAAAATACTACAATCATGCCTAATAACACAGTCTGCGATTTCAGTTACAACGTTATTCCACAACTCTTATATACTAACAATAAATTCAATATCACCTGTCGTTTTTATTACAATTCAGTTTATTTTCTACATTCTCCAGACGTATTGACACTTTAAACCACGTTATTCCAATGTGGGCGTACAAAAATTCAACGGCAACGTTGGCCTACAAGTATAATCGAAAGAGATATTTAGATATTAGACAATATTTTAATAGATGGGACGAAAGACGTTCGACAAAACACTGTAATTTTATAAAAAAATGTTAGATACCACCTTATAGTAAAGCTTTGAAACAACCTTAATCAGTTAAAAGAAGATATAAATTTTAAACTAGTTTCAGAAACTCTGATCTAATTTAAATTAGTTTTCAGATATTGTCATTTTTAAATCGCGTTTTGATATTCTTTTGTTTTTCAATTGGGTAACACTTTATGAGCCGTTCACGCCTTTTGGCGTGATTTTGTAGCCAAGCGTTATTGAGCCGTTCACGCCGTTTAGCGTGAGAGCCATACCCCTTCGTCATCAGAAAAAAATGCCATGAACCTTGCGGCTCATAAAGTGTTAATATGAATAAATAATTTTATAGTTATACACGGTTTTTATATTAGGATTTTAAAGGTAACCTTCGTATAACACGGTCCATATTGTCCAATTCTATCTATATCTAAGAGAAATAATTATATATTTATTTATATTATACATTAAATGCTTTTAATTTTCTTCAATAGCATCCCTAAAAGTATGTTCTAGTGAAAAATAAACATTTTCCCATTCCATAACCGTGTTAGAATGTAACAGAATTTTTCCCATTCTCCATTTAAATATTATTTTAAAAATCTCATTATTTACGCATTAGTAAATTGCAAAAGTTTTCAGTTTTTGCACTGAATTTTTCAGTATAATTTATAAGCGAACGTATACAAATGAAAAGAGAACGCAAAAGCGAGTCACAGAATTAATAAATCCCGAATTTAAATGAAAAATCGGCTAATGAACATATAATTACATTTTAATTTATCATACTGTATGAATAAAATAAAATATGTGTTATGGCCAAATAAATTGTTATGCTCACATTTTGCATTGTTACGAATTTTATCATAAAATTGAGTTATCATTGCGATTGCGGTTTTAGAGAATATAAATCATTTTAGCGCGAAAACGTTAATTCTTTTATTATATTTTTATGCAAATGGGGTTTAAAATTCATACCATTGTATTGAGTCGATAAAGAATGGCGAAAGGGTTGTGCAAACTCTGACATAAGCCCTCATAAGACCTGGAATTATAAAGGTGTGTCCCAGTGCCCTTTGCGTAGCCGAAATGGGGTCAGGTAAAACTTATGACACAAGAGACTCAAGACAAAAATATCAATGGTGATTCGGGCCCCGTCGATAAATAAAACACTAACTCATAGAAAACTCATTTAATCAATATAATAATAAACAATCTTAATTAACAACACATAATTTTAAGTGACAAATCATACGATTTACAAATATACATATACTAAAATTAGGCAAACAATTTTGGGAATGTATTCGAGAAAAAAAATCCGTCAACTTTATTGTCGCACCTCGAATAAATTGTCGTTTAATTGTTTTACGTCGGTTGTAATATTGATGCATAAATAACGTCGTATAAATATAAAACCAGACAAAAAGAATATTTATAAGCCATACTTATACTATTAATATATGGCAAGTTTCAATGATAGCTGGAAATGAGGGAAAGGGACTAATAGTTTGACAGGAAATGGAGTTATATGGGAAATTTACAATAAAATAGGGGTTTGGAATTTTATAAAGAAGTTGGCATGATTCGTCTTTGGAATAAAACATGTTTTTTTTTTAAATACGATTGTGGAAGAGAAAAGAATAATAAAAAATATTGGGGTCATTTTTACCACACAATTTATTTTATTTTATTTAAAATTACGATGTAATCCAAACCCCAACAATTTTGATAAGATTTGCACTGAGTGGCGGTGAGTTGTTAGACTCACATTCACTACCCAGACATTACCAATTAGACATCCCTCATGATTGAGCACCAAGTATAATCTTACCAAAGTAGCGGTTAATAACATATGTTTTTTTAGGATTATTAAAGACGTGGGATTTGGGGATTGTTAGACTCACATTCACTCCCTAGTCATTGTCAATTAATTACCTCTAATAATTTTGCATTAAGTATAGTTGACTACATACGTATAAGATGTAGGGGTGGTAGATTGTGAGACTCACATTCACTCTCTACTCATTGTCAATTAAATGTCCGCTAATGATTATGCATCAAGTACACTATTTACCTTAGTAGCGGTTGAGTACGTACGTATTTTTAGGACTTTTAAAGATATGTGTCACGTTCAATACCCAGACATTGCCAATTATACGTCCCTGATGATTGTCCCTGACGAGCATATAGTATTATTTTACCTAAGTAGCGGTTGACTACATACATTTTTTTAAGATTATTAAAGATTTAGAGATGACGGATTGTTAGATTCACATTCACTCCCCGGCCATAGTCAATTAGATGCTCCTAATGATTGTGGTTCAAATACTCTCTTAACTCAGAATCCGTTGATTATATATTTTTCTAGAGAATGTGAGTATGGTGGATTGTTAGATTCACATTCACTCCCGAGCCATTGTCAATTATATATTTATAATGTTTTTGCATCAAATGCTATCTTAGCTCAGTAGCATTTGACTACATACGTATTTTTAGGTTTTTTAAAGATGTGAGGTTGGTGGATTATTAGACTCACACCCACTCTCTGACCATTGTCAATTAGATTTATGTAATGACTATGTGTCAAATAATAGCTTATCTATGTTATGGATGATTACATTTTTTAAAGATTAATAAGTATGTGGGATACGGGGATTATGTATGTGGTACAAATATGTAGTATAATCTTACCTCAGTAAGTAGCAAGTCTAGTATTATCTTACCTCAGTAAGTAGCAAGCCAAAAAAATGTATTAGTCAACAGTAGCAGTTGACTAATACATTTTTTTGGATTATCAAAGACATGGGGGTGGTTGATTGTTAGACTCACATTCATTCCCTAGCCATTGTCTGATTTCTGCTATGTTGATGCATCAAGTATTATCTCAGCTCTAGCGATTGATTACATTTTTTTTGAGAGTTTTTAAAGACGTGAGAGTGGTGAATTGTTAGACTCACACTCACTCTCTAACCATTGTCTAATAAATTACTATCTCTAAGCTCAGTAGCGATATATTACTCAGTAGCAGTTGACTAAATACATATTTTTTCGATTATCAAAGACATGGGGATGGTTGATTGTTAGATTCACGTTCATTCCCTCTATCCATTGTCTGATTCTGCTATGCTGATGCATCTAGTATTATCTCAGCTCTGTAGTGATTGATTACATTTTTTTTTAGAGTTTTTAAAGAAGCGAGGGTGGTGAATTGTTAGACTCACATTCACTCTCTGAGCATTTTCTAGTATATTTCTTAGCATAGCAGCGATAGATTACATATTCATAATGGGATTTTTTAAAGATGTTGGGGTGGTGGAATGTTAGATTCACATTCACCTCCCAGCCGACGTTACATATGCATCAATACTATATCAAATGCGCAATATAATACAATTTGGAAAGCTCTATTGTCCTATATTACATACACAATGATTTCATAAAAAAATATATACATTAAGCTGCTCACCGAATGAGATGAATCTATTCATTGTTAACGATTATAGGCTTTGTAGTATAATTTAAACGATAACACCAATTATATTCACAACATACATATTTAAATATATTTTAACACGCTACCGAATATTCCATATACAATCATTATTCTGTAAAAATACACGATTTTCATACATATGTTACAATTATTCTTAATCATAGCTCAAAATTCGTAGACGATTACTGTAATCTACCCATTTCATTATTATTATTATTATTATGAATTATTGAGCTATGCTGCTATGCGCAATATACATAAGCTGCATTTATTGGTACGTATGCATATGACGCTTGCATGTATAAATATTTTTTTAAAAAATACTTTTATTTACATAGTAATTGTTAGACAGAATAAGTATGCGGTATAAATAATTTGACTAGTGAATCCGGACGACTAGACGGCATCTAAAATAATTCTGTTAGTTTTAAGGAAATATCTCGATTATGTTATTAATTGTATTGAAAAAAATAATTAATAAATATATTAATACATGATTAATCTGTTTATAAATAAATAACAGTTGTAAAATATAAATACAAGCGAAATAATGCAAATATTTATTTGATTAATTTAATATATAATTGATTCTCTTTTTATGCGGTTTTATTGGAGTGTTTGAAACATATTGCCGTGACGTATCTTGACATCGATAGCCGAAATCTATATCATTATGATGTCTCAGCCTTCGTATTCGGCATTAGAGATTGATTTCGAGAAAAACGTCATATACAGAAGGTTTCAGTTTTTAAAGACTCATATAGACGAATATAGAAACAGTTTTTTTTATACAAAATAAGATAAAAAAAATCTAATTCTCCTCTAAAGCCGTTTCCAGACTCAAAAAAAAATATCAATAAATGAAGGTTTGTTCAATGGTTGACACAAAAGATGAGGGATTTTATTATTGTCCTGGAGGATTTATATGCAATAAAAAGATCAGATGAATTCAATTAACCTAGCCGTGCCGATGGGGTCTATTAGGTACCCCAAGTTATTGTTTTTTCTCGAATAACTCGTTTTAAACAACAGTATTCGTTGCTGTTGCCAGGCGCGCGATGTTTTTTTTCGCTCGCATCCGGTACGATGTGCCGAGTGCGAGTTATACGTGCTGTAAGAGCCTAGTCTGCGGCAAGACATCACCGTGAGCGTCGTCATTTACGCATCATATTGAAAAATGTCAAGATATTGATGAATAATTCATAAATATCATGACCTGAAATGCTTGGGGTATCTGAGATACCCCCTTCGGATGACTCGGTTGTTTTCGAGCCGCCGTGACGGATGGGTAAAGTAATTGTTCAGAATAGGGGTCGCGAACATCTTTTTTATTTTAATTTAATCAGACAGCATTTCATTCATTATTATAGTAAGCATGGACACTTTTCTTGACCATTACTCACAGTAGAGAAACTATATTAATGTTTTGGTTTCTCGTTCTTTATCTCCTTCGATTTATGGACCTGCTTGGACACAATTTCATCAATAACAGGCCGTGGGGTCAAATACTGATTATAAATCTATCATTGTTTATTAACTTAGAAGACACTTTTATCCGTGTCGAATATCTATAATGTATCCCTAGTGTAAAAAGAGAATCGAAAGTATATATAATAGCTTTTATCATCTAAAAAATGCAATACAGTCAAGCCTTCTATGACGCTGTCTGCTATATAGAGCGGCGTGTGCGACAGTCCCTCATATAGCGCTCTGTTCTGAGCGCCGTTTTCTAAGAAATTATATTTTTATAGACTAAAAACAGAACAAGGTCATTTAAACTATGTGAATTTTGTTCGTAATAGTCGTCTATAGCTATTTTCGACGCTATAGGAGGTTTGACTGTATTCAATAAATGCAAAATGAATTATACAAATGATTTTTTTTATATATCGCATTGATATAACTGAAAACTGTCACAGCCTTATATTATTTTATAATTAATATAAAAATAAATATGCATTATTACTAGGAATATATGAAAATAAGGAATAAAACCATGTGAAACTCAATAGGAAGTAACCGAAGGTATTCGTAGTTCACATCACGTTTTCTTAAATCAATCGACACTATAATTTAACAAATTCTAGTTCAGACGTTGGCTATGTGATTTCCGTTTCCGTTGTATCCGATGCTGGTCATTTCGCTGGCCCTGTCCGGTTCTTCGGTCGCACTCGGCAAAAAGCTCCAGGTCGGAAACTGAAAGCATAAATAAAACGTTATTGTTGCGGCGGTCGGTTATGCAGATACCAATGTGGGGTTAATGGTGTCAATTGAGCGTCGGTTTCACATAATTGATATTAATCTATGGTACCAGATAAAAATGTAGAGGTCGAAATTGTTGTTTGAATTAAATATTGAAATTGGAGCACGCACCCAATGCCGAGATTGGTTTTAAATGTTAATGGACGGATGTGTGAAACGGGGTCAAAGCGGCAAACTGGGATCTTATCAAAGTTTGTCACTAAGAAATTAGTGTAAATTATCATCCCTCAGACGAACGGCGGATTATGCAAAAGTTTATTTTTTGTTGCTCTCTCTCTCTCACGTCGCCGTCGCCGTTAATTGCCGCGAAGAGTTGGAAAACTATAAGAACTGCTTTAAATTTAGCACGGTGAAATAAATTCATCGTACGTATTAATCTTGTATGAAACATTGCCGTGTAAAATCTGATATTTTGGAATAATTTATTATAAAAACGTTATATAGATGTGTATCTCATGATAATAATGTATACATTTATAAAAAAATATGGCCGACACATTCATACATTTTTCAACCAATGTCATTGCTTGCAGGTAACATACATACACCTATCCCTCGATTTACACAGTACTTTTTTTACACGGTTTTTAAAAAAAAAAAGTTAAAAATAATCAATGATAATAATTTTATTTGTTCGTGCGCCCACTGTAGGTATGCATTTGTTGTATGCATTCCACTGTAGGTATGCATTCCACTGTAGGTATGCATTCCGCTGTAGGTATGCATTCCGCTGTAGGTTTGCAAGCGGTGGGAACAAGAGTCCACGGGAAGAGTGGGTTTCCAGTTCTTCCCCGACATATCCGTCCGCCCTGGGAAGCGCTGGCTGGAGCCAAAACCACCACGTGTCCCAATTCATTACGGGCCACGGAGCGTTTAACTCAAACCTCAATAGACTGGGCCTCAAGGCGGATCCCCGCTGTAACTTCTGTGAGTGCGCCCAACAAACTTCTGAACACATACTGTGGGAGTGTCCGGAGTTCGTCGTTGAAAGGTCCGCAATGCTCGATGCTGTCAGACTGGCCCCTGGCCCCATCGGTCACCAGGACCTGGTTGCTAGTGGCCCTGCTTTTAGGGCCTTTAAGGTCTTTGCCGGCCTGGTCGGAGCGAAAATCAGTTCCCTCAATCCTACTCCATAACCTACTTAGGTGCGGTTGTTAACCGTGATTGGTTTGCTATCTCATAGTCTAGTTCGCCATGCTGGCCCGTCAAAGGAGGTCTACCCTGTTGACCACCGTAGGGCGGGCCCGTAAGGAGAAACTCTACCCCTTTTACTCTCTATGTTTTATATATACGATTGGATTTTCCTAGATTTAGTATGTTTAGCGCTAACAAACTCTATTGACATGTTTTACCTTCTTTAATGATGTAAAATTCTTGAAATGAAGAGGTTCTTTTAATAAATATTAGTTATAAAAATGAAAAAAAATGTAGGTTTGCATTCCCCTGTAGGTATGCATTCCGCTGTAGGTATGCATTCTACTGTAGGTGTGCGGTCCGCTGTAGGTATGCATTCCGCTGTAGGTATGCATTCCACTATAGGTATGCATTCCGCTGTAGGTATGCATTTGTTGTATGCATTCCACTGTAGGTATGCATTTGTTGTATGCAATCCACTGTAGGTATACATTCCACTGTAGGCATATCTCCTTCCGCCATTCGGCGTTTATCCTAGACTGAGTTTTTACCCTGAAAATTTTTATTCTTCATATTATTCATAAGTAAAATCGAATACAGACATACTTTTTAATTAAGTGTTTTATATCTTGAATAATATTTGTATTATGTCGAAAGTAAAAAAAAGTTATTTCATTAGCATCCAAAATATTTTTTTTGTATCGTGTACAAAATGGATAAAGAATAATAGATGTTGCTAGATTATATAGCATGAATGAAGATACAATAAGAACCATTAGAAAAAATGAAAACTCAATTAGAACGAGTGTAGCAGCTGGCACTACGAGTACGAGCACAACTTCATATATCAGAGATAGTGCAATGGAAAACATGGAGAAGGCCTTAATGATTTGGATAGAGGACCAAACACAAAAAACGGAGGCCAATTGATACCAACGCTATTACAAATAAAGCATTGCGGATAAGTTACCATCCTCTTCTTTATCTTAATTTTGTTTTATTTATGTATTTTAAAAAAAAACCAAATTATGCGTTTTTTGTGTACTTTTCGATTTACACGGTTTTACATTAAAAAAATATACAATTTCGATTACACGTTTTTCTCAGGAACCTATCTACCGTGTAAATCGAGGGATAGGTGTATAGGGCTTGCTTATCGGTTTACCGGTAAATCGCCAAAAATGCACCTTCGGTAATTACCGGAAAATTTGCCAATTTACCGGTAATTAAAGGAAATTATTTTATCAAGAAACGAAGCTTAAAAGAGCCTTCTTGGAACGATTTATTGAAATTAAAAATGCGATCTTAAAAAGTTTGATTGATATAAAATCGGGTATAAATATTGATAATATTGAAGTTGATAATATCTCTGATATACTATTGGCATTACAACTAGTAAAATTAGCTATAGAAGCTTTGGGAGCTGTAGCTGTAGGAGCCGTGAAGACATAAATACAGTCAACCCTTCTATAAAGTTCAGATAGGAACCACGCTATAGAAAAAAACGCTATAGAAAGTTAGGCACCAATACAAAATTTGAGGTTAGATTTTTTTAACTTTCTTTGTGATTTGAAGCAAACCAAACATTTGACCCATTTTTATATGTTCAATGACCTTGCACGTGTTTAATTGGATAACAGTAGCTCGTGCCTACATGCGCAAGGAGGTATTAACCTCGCATATTTCTTCCAGTTTATTCATTCGCAACAGATGTGCCAGGGGAGTACAAAGGCACAGTTTTTTTTTAGTTTAAAATGCTTTAACATATGGTGAATAAATAAAAAAAAAGGTAAATATAAATTATGAAACCTTTTCGGAAATATGTTTTATTTAGGATACATATTAAATTGGGTAATTATGCATTTAATTACTGTCAGAGTCATCTAATATCACGTTCCAAAGAGATTTTTTGATACCAGTTGCTCAATTTATAAAAAATTAAAATGATTGAAAACCCCTTTAACACATAAATTATAATGCCTTTAAAATCGTATGCATCGATTTACGGCGAACGTAAAAAAACGTAATTAGTAGGAAAACGTATTTAATTGTTTAACTTAATTTATAAAAGGGTGCATTTAATTTGTAAAAAGATGCGTTTGATTTGTAAAAAGTTGTATTAGATTTGTAAAAGGATGCATTTGATTTGAAAACGGGTGTATTTGACGTGAAAAAACTGTATAGGGTTTGATCTGATATCCGATTCAATAAAGGACATTATTTTTTATTATACTTTTGGGCCAATACGTCTGGCCCATGGAATTTTTAATGACAAGCAGGCTGATATTAAACAAGTTGTGGACAGGATTTTGTCGAAACTTTTATTTTTTATTAGGATAAAAACTCAATTTAGTGTTTTGGAAATCTTATTTGATGAAAAGAACCAATCATCCTGTACTGTATGACTTCAAAATTGTAATTTCCAGTAAACCCTACTTTAACGCTCCCTGCTATACCGCTGTTGTCTATAACAAGATCGACAGCTCCTCCTATAGCGCTCCCTCATTGAACGTAAATAGCTAGGATAACATTGTTAAGCTTGTAATTATTTAATATTGTTTGTTATATATTGTCACCTATCCAAGTGCTATCCACATTCAATTGCGTTTAACTCATTGTGAATAGGATAGCATTTGTTGCCCAACCATGCTATGATTTGTCTCGATTGTAAAAACTTTTTAGCGAATATTCTCAGGGACCTCATTGATTTTGTAATAAATGTAAATTCTTATTAGATCAGCGTCGCCGTAACTTTTTAATTAAAGTGTTAATGCGGGGCCCGACTTTGGTGAAAATAAATAAATTAGCACCGGGGTCCGATCAGGGCCGATAATCCGCAAGTGGCGACGCCGGCGGACGCGTGTGTGGCCCGCTTTAGAACCGGGGATAATCCGGCGGCGGATATTGCCGAAAGACTCCCCCGAACAATTTGGGCCCTAGCAGGGGGCCCGGGGTGGGCGGCGGCGCAGGGCCGGCCCCGACACGGAAGGGGCGGATCGAAATTAATAAACTTTGACCCTGGATCTGGTCGGACAACTCCATTCGGAAGTTTCATCATCGGCGTCCGTGTTGCCCGTCTGTATGATCGGCATAATCGACTTTAATCGGTCGGATCGGGGGCGGAGTCGCGGTCCGGTCCGGGCCTGCTCGTTACCGGGGATTGCGCTTTGGTCCGGCCCGGAACAGTATTCTAAAATCGCAGACAAAAAGAATTACAGCACGGCTACATTGCTCTCTCATCTCCCTAACACGATTTTGGCAATAGCTGTAATTAAAAAAAATCGCGTTGGACCGTTTCTAGAGCAGGGCATTGGAAAGGCAACGAAAGCAACGACAAAGTGGTGGAACCTAATGGACTCAATAGACAATGCCAATTTTTAGCATCTGAATATTATTAGTAGTCGATGTTGGCCGTAGTGTTCTTAGAGTAGTGTATTTTCTACTAGCATTTATTATCTGAGAAATACAGGGAGGAGAATTAAGCCTGAAATATACGTTATGTGTTATTACTATGTTATCTAACATCCCAGGATTGGATTTGACTTCAAGCAGTCTCCAATACATCCAGTTTTTTCTTGCAAAGGATTGAACAATCTTTTTAACCGCCACGGCGTGCAGGCACGCGAAATCGGTCTAACCACGAGCGCCACGGCAAACGCTACTACGAATTTATTTATGAATACATATAATATTTTTAAATGATAATTATTGCAGAGACATCTTTTGAAGGCAATGTGATTGTTAGAATGTCGATATGTTTAGCCCGTTTCATTTTATGATTGAATATGATGGCGTACTGTAAAAATCCATATAATTGGCTTGGCGATTAAAGGGTTAAAATACATCTTTACGGTGTTTACCACTGGGGATGCCCTCGACGTGACCAGCACATTAAAGTCTCTAGGAAGCAAGGATCTGATAATCACTGTGTCCATATTTACTGGTTTTTCAATCTCGGTGTTAGCTATGTTTGTGTAGGTTCTGTATCATCCGTTTATTTAATAGAAACGAAGTTCTTTCGTAAAACCCTTCTCTCAAGGAGAGCATATTTTGCTTCTTCATTTGACGACAAAACATTGAATGTGAATTTAAAACGAATTTCTTGGATATGTTTCCAAATTACTATTATCAGTGTTAAAAACGATGTTTGAAACCTTTAGTAAGAGATGGCGCCACTTGTATTTATCGTCACATTCTGATTTAGGATAAATCCAATATGCTTATAAATGTATAAGATGAAGTTCAAATTTTGTATACTAATTTTGTAATAATACACGGATAATTAACTTTACAGTGAAATCTATGAATAACCTCAAAAATAGTGGCATTGAATTAATTCAAGTACAAGTGAGTATTTTTAATATGTAATGTGTTCGTATATATAGATAGACGTGCCGATGGGGACTATTAGAGACTTTAAGTTTTTGATTTTGATCGAATAACTCGGTCAATATAAATCTCCCAAACATATTGTATTTGTCTAAAAAAATCTAAAGAATAAATTTTATAAATAATCATTAACTTTATTGTCTACAATTGCGAAAATAAATAAAACAAGAATATTCGCTGCTGTTGCCACGCGCGCGATGTTTTTCTCGCTCGCATCCGGTACGATGTGTCGAGTGCGAGTGAAACATGCGATTGACACGTGCGGTGCGACATCGCCGAGAGCGTTGTCATTTATTCGTCATATTGATTAGTTAAAAAACCCAACAAATAGACTAAATTATAAAGCATGTTATGAATATTTATTTTTTTGCTTATGGATTATACCATATTTATAAAAACTCGATGAAGAATTCATCAATATCTTGACTTGAAATGCTTAGAGTCCCTGAGAGACCCCCTTTGGACAACACGGTGGCTTTCGAACCGCCGTGACGGACGGGTATACCATAGAAGATACGTTCTGATAGATCACCACGTTAACCGAAACCATGTAAAACTAGGCTAACAAATATATGGAAGGACTTATTATTCCAAAAAATAATGTTTTTTTTACTACATGTTAAGCGGATACCGTGTTAAGCGAGGGATGGGTGTATTAACATGTTACAGTCTGGGCGATTTCGCGCGGTACTTTTCGATGAAGCCGGGCGATTTCTAAAAGTAAATTCTAAAAAAAAAAAAAACGACTCTAAATTTACTAATTTCAAATAAGGACTTGTATGCGCGTCCCTGGACCGCTGCTCTGTCTCCAAGAGGACTTAAATGCGAGTCGGCCGGACCGTTGCTCTGGGCGCCGCGAGCACTCGCATACGAGTCCCCCGTACCGTTGCACTGGCGCCACGAAGACTCACATACGAGTCCCCCGGACTGCAACGTGTTAATATAAGTACATTTTACATTACAGGTTTCGAAAAAAATAAGCTTTAATTTAGCCTAGGTCCTATCCTACTTATAACTATAAATATACTTTTAATATAACGGTTTGATTTAAAATAAAAATATGCATATAAATATTTACTGGTTTTACGCAGTCTGTTCGAAAACACTGCAGTACCGGTTTATTGTATATAACACGTTTTGCGAGATTTTTAATGCATATTAAAACTGCGAAATATATTTACAGTAGGAAACATCAAAACAATAAAAAAAATCACGTTCACTAATATTAAATATTGTACGAATATATCTTCGATTAATTTTTATTTATTTAATTAATTATGATGGATGGATGGCATAACAGAAATATTCCAAAGCGCCATTCGCCCATATAAAGATTCTAAAGATGCAACGGGAATGAGTCCCTCACACTAATATTCCCCCCAGTGTCAAACCATGACACTGGTTAATTATTAATATTATTTCAATTGGATCGATCATCCCTTTGCAAATCAAATTCATCACTTTAAACAATTGGACTTATACATATCGCAGTATATAATAATACGTAGCCTAATATAATCCCGCATTTATCGTTTTCCTCCATTCATCGAAAAAAACAATAGATCGAGGTTCTACCGTATATGATTTGTCAGTTTACTTAGCAAACATCAAATATTAGACACTTTACATCAATTAATATGATGTCATTTATTGACTTTAGAATGTGAACTTATTTTTACTTATGTTTAGCATCGACCACTGCTTGTTTTATGAAAAAAAAATGCAATTGTTTTTAAAGCCAAATATTTGCAGAAAAAAATATCGTGATAAAACGTGTTATCACATCGTGACACTAATGTGATGGCTAAACGTAAAAGCAGGACGTTTCCAATAAAAAATGTTTGCTCTAACCATTTATCAGTTTGCACAGTGTTAAAAAAATGTTAAATATTGACGCCAAACGATTTTAGAACATAAAGAACGATACGCGTTTCGTATTCTCTATGCATACACGTTATGGAGGAAGTTTCATTCGCTATTCCCTTAACGTAATGTTATTTTAAAAACTCTGTAAAATGTTCAGTCAGTAGAACAATATCCCAAGAACAACATAAAATACCCCGTTGATGTGTAGTATAGTAGAGCGCAGGGGCGGCTCGTCTTTATGGGCAACCGGGGCACTGCCCCACACACATTTATCTTAATAAAAAATAATAATTAGCTGAAATATGCGAACAGAACCGTATTCGTATGTATTTGGACATCCTTGTATCCGCCATGATCACGTGGTTGCTAGCTTTGACACGAACGAGTGTTGTTGTTTGTCAGTCAGTGAAAGTAAAGAGAAAAGTTCCGTATTACCGT
This sequence comes from Philopotamus ludificatus, assembly GCA_022495035.1. Lineage (NCBI taxonomy): Eukaryota > Metazoa > Arthropoda > Insecta > Trichoptera > Philopotamidae > Philopotamus > Philopotamus ludificatus. The sequence goes on along the minus strand of JAGXCT010033838.1, from coordinate 84,660 downwards.
ATGCAGAAGGTCTCTTTTTGTTTGCTGCGTAAGACTATTCGGAGCAGGTTTCTATATGCTAGCCTCAGTTTAGCTGTTGGTACATAAGGTAGCTTTTCGTTTGCCGCGTAAAGCTCTGTTTGGGGCAGACCTGTATATGCCCCGCTGGTCTATATTTTCTACTCGATTCGAAATATATTTACCCATTTTTTCAGCACGATGTAGAAGTAGTGTTTACTCTCTGCTTTCATGTATATGTAGAAGATGATGAATCCCTGTCCAGCGTTCATCAAGTCGAACAGGAACCATCTCCATTCATTGCCTCCGATGACCCAGGAGATCACTTCCAGCGACCAACTGAGTCCCATCATCAGCGACAGGATGAAGCCTTTCTTGGCCCTGCAAAAAAATAAAAAAACAATATTTAAAAAAAATACAAATTTGCTACATAATTAGCTCGGACGCAATTAAAAACGAATCTTAGGGCAAATATCTCCCCCATCGAAGCGGAGGAAAGGTCGGATAATCTTTGTTTTAACTGGATACAATTAAAACAATGTGCAAAATAAAAACAAGTTTATATTAAAAAATAAAGAGTACGAAAAAAAAGACAAAAGTTGAAACAAACAGGCCGAACATAAAGGGATAATAAAATAAACATCGCGGCGGGAGATAAAGCATTGTGATCTTTTCAGATTTCGGGATTAAGGCCCGTTTCGGCATGGAAGAATTTATTATTATTTAATGAGCAAATAAAACGTCGTGTAGTGAATTATACAAGCCGCGGGGATTAAAAACAAATATTTATTAACCCCTAAGCTGCGATTTATGTCACGTGATGAGTATACGCAAGGATTTGTGGTCCATAAATTCGAGAAATTAAATTTATGCGCCCAGCGAATGGGACAGGATGTAGTTGATGATGCCATTATTATGTATTTAACTAAATAATCCATGTTACGTTAAAGTTAAAAATAACCATCATATTACTATAATAATCAGTTTAACACCAAATTTAACCCCTTTGACTTAAACTGTTAGTTAAGATTTAGTCAAACCTGTTTTTATGCGGTGGATAAGGATCACATACAATAAAACGTATAAAAAATATTTTTTTAAACACATAAAAAAATAATAAATTTTTCCTTAATTTTCCCTTTGAAATTAATCTTTTCTTAACGGTCCAAGGGTATGTAAGCACTTTGTAGGACGGTAATTAACGAATAGGATTATATAGTGCAGTGAAGCTTTATTTTAACCCACCCGTTATGGCGGCTCGAAAACAACCGAGTCGTCCGAAGGGGCCAAGATATTCATAAATTCTTAATCAATATCTTGACATTTGCACGATACTTGGCACGTGTCACTAGTACGTTTCACTCGCACTTGGCACATCGTACCGTATAGGAGCGAGAAAAAACATCGCGCCCGTTTTGAAACAGAAGCGAATATTATTGTTTTTATTATTTTATCGCAATTACGAATAATAAAGGTCAATAATTATTGATAATATTTACTTTTTAAATTTTTCAGACAATTTTTTTAGACAAAAAATTGGAGACCCATCGGCACGGCGTAAGTTAACCGACACTGAGCTAAGTTAGTAGTCGGATAAGTGTCCGACGAAAACTATGAATTCAGGGAAATTCTTTTAACACTGGCCAGGGGGTGTGTAAGAGGAAGAGATCCATTACTTCCGCATGTTTTATAAAAATATTTATGTAGCTAGTTTGGCGCGATGGAATTAATTAATTTAATGCCATTTATCCTGCGTTGAATAAATAATTATAAAACAAATATAATATAAATTTCAATCCAACTTTAAATAATATTAAAAATTAACCAGTGTCGTGGTTTGACACTGGGGGGATTATTAGTGTGAGAGACTCATTCCCGTTGGATCTTTAGAATCTTTATATGGGTAAACAACGGCGCTTTGGAATCCTTTTTGTTATGCCATCTATTTATCGTAATTTATTAAATAAATAATTAAAAAATAATCATAAAAAGATATATTCGTACAATATAGTAAACGTGATTTAATGTGACACTTCAAGGAAATGGATAAAATGTATTAACACTTTAACATCCGCTTACGCCACGTTGGCGTCCTGTCTCAGCCAGCTGTTATCTATCTCTATCTACGCATATTTTAGATAATGAAACAATAAAAATCTTAAAGTATGAACATTTTTTAGATAAAATATTTTTTTTTGAGATTCGGTTCTTCAAAATGTTTACGAACACGTAAGTATTGGGCCTTATGCTTTTGGTGTTTGAAAGTATTAAAATATTTATGACGATTCTTGACACCTTCATTATTGATTTGGAAATGAAAATCCCCCTCCACCTCCTTTACAAATGATGCCATTGACTTGACTTGCTGAGTCGGTATTAAAAAAATAAACAAAAATTTATCCACTTCTCTAAAAGTTTCGCCATCACTGATATGGTGCAATACATATGAGATGTATATGGCTGACTGAATTGGTTTTTTTTAATTCGATTGTTTTTGGTAAAATATGAGTATAACCCCTGAATGAAAACGTGAAAGCTGAACACCGATATATCGTTATTCATGATAATATCGAGAAATGGTAACAACAATCGCTGTGCTCGTCACATAGCTTTAAATTTTCTACTGCATTAGTGTATCAGCGATGTGGAACCTTTTAAATGTATATTTAATTTATTTCCGTGTACATTACTAGTCAGGTTTCATTAGTTTTTTTTATTTGATCAGCATTTCTCGTAAGGGTTTTTGACTCACATTATGTGTTTTAATTAAAATATTTTAAAATGTCATTGTAATGTAAATAAATGGCTTTGCTTGTGATATGTAATGAGCAAAATTATGAAAATGGTTAAATTAAATTTTATTTTTATCTGAGTGCCGATTGATGTGTACGTCGTGAGGACTGTTTAAAGCATATTATATCAAATTAAAATTTGGCAATATATAATATATAATTGATTAAAACTTGTCATATATATGTCAGAACGCCCATTTTGAATTATCAGTTAATTCAATACGTTTAATTGTATGGATTTATCATTTTCGTTCGAGGTCTCATGACAGACGAAGGTGACCATTGCGAGATTTTTTGTGACGAAGTTTTCCTTGGATTCGACAAATCAATGATTTGCCATAAGAGTACATTCTGAATTAACTTGATATATTATGGTATAGTGTCGAGAATCTGTTTTTTTCTATTAGAATTATTTTATACAAATGTATAAAGAACCTTGACTTATTAGATCCATCATCTGAATCATCATTTAATCATCATTTGTCAGATTGCAGTGATACTACTGGAATGAAATTCGAGGTTCAAAGAAATATATATTTTTATGCCCCAGATACCAGTAAGGTATACCACGGTGTTCCAAACAGACTTGATGTGCCCTCTTTTTTTTATTATAAAGACTCCTTTTATTTGCTATTGAGTGGAAAACAAGGAATCTTTCCTTAACACGATTTTGCTCGGTTTTGAAATTTTAATCAAAGATTTGGCCATTGCTAGTAAAAATAAAAAATCATAAGGTGGTTTTTATATCATAAAGTAAATTAAAACTTGCAAAATCGATCGAAGATTAGATGGACGAAGAAATTCTTTTTTGCTAAAAATGGGTTTAGAAGTTGTGAATCAAGTTGATTTCAAGGAAAAACAGTGATGAAGACTGTTGATTGCAGACCCATATAGTAAAGGAAGCCGAAAATTTAAATTGTGATTTAAAAATATCAAAAGATCCACAACGAACTTTTAAGGAATAGAAAACAAGACAAAATTACAGAAATTTTAAGGAGGACAGATGACGCAAATGATAGTAATGATTAGAAGCTTGAAGATGGAGACTTTGAGTGAAGATGGCGAATTTCATTTCTGACATGACGAATCACCTCCATACTATCATCGCGTGATGTAACAGCATATCTTGATGAGAATCTTCCAAATAGAAGGCTTGGACGAAGAGGCCCCGTATAATACCCTCCCCGATCCTCAGACCAGACACGCCACTAGACTCGAAGAGTTAAAGTGTAAGAATCAAAAGCCGCAATCGAAAAAGAATGCAACAAAACCCAAAATAACAGATAACTGTTAACACTATGGTGGCCGCTGATGCATATGTTGCATCATCACGGGTTCGATCATTGATGACCGCATGATGCATATGCTGCATCATCACGGGTTCGATCATTGATGGCCGGCAATGCAGCATACGCATCATGTTTTCGTTAACATTTTTTATCCGATAACATATCCATATAGTTTCTCGTTTATTCACAATTCTTTTTTTTTAACGCTTTAGTCGAGCACAAAATTGCCAAATTCAAATAGGTAATATAATACAGTGGAACCCCCAATTACACTATCCCAAATTACACGCAGAGTTGAAATATTCGCCGACAGCCCCCAACTTGAACGGTCGCATTCACGCCGTTGCATTGCGACGAATACGTTCGACTGCGCACACACAACCGGGCGACTGCGTCGCAGTAATGGTGCATACAGTCACGTTAGTTGAATTGTCTGTATTCGACACGTGCCAGCTTTACCCCCAATAACACTATCCCAACTTACACGGTCCCGATTTTAGTGTTAGTTAACTGTACTCATAAGTGGTTGTATCGAATGCCGGATTTTTTCCTAAACGTTATATGAAATCTGTGCTATGGTTTATCACAAATAACTAGAATGAATTTCACGTTAAATACGTGATCTATATGGAAACATTTTTTCATAAATATATCTTTATTTCGACCCCATTGTCAATATAGAGGTTAATCGGCCGCTAGCGCAAGTTTTCGGTAACTTGAGCGGCCACCATAGTGTTAACAGAAAGAAAAGTTATAGATTTTATGTAGATTCTTTTACAAATAAAATATTAATTAAATGCGAACAAAAACTATATAAAAAATTATAATCACTCAAACTGTTTATACGTTTTTTTGGGATATCCCATTTGTTTACTGAACTTAATCCTCCGTCTTGTACTAACTCTGACTCTCATATAACTCAGTTTTACGGCATTTTCTTGGAATCTATCGACCGTGTTTTAGGAGGGTTGCCTGTATAGATAACTAGTATAACACTTTCCTATATACGCGACTAAAAGTCATAAACAGTCCCGTATAACGCGTAGGATATATTTAACGCAGTTGGCACATAGTACCGGATGCGAGCGAGAAAATACATAGCTACAGAAGAGAATACTGTTGTTTTTATTTGTTTGTTGCAATTGCGGACAATAAAGGTCAATGATTAATTATAATATTTATTCTATAGCCGTCTTAACACAAATACGAAAAGTTTGTGCCATGTTTCATTTATATCAAAAGATTTTTTCAAGAAAAATGCAAAAACTTGGAGTCTCAATTAGAAGAGTAAAACAAAAAAAAGCTCAGTTTCTCCCCTTCTGCTGCTCAACATACTGACAGAATTTTAAGATTTTATATAAAATATGCATTGAAACGATTTAAAGCTTAAATTTTTTGTAGTCGATGCGTTGGAAAATAAAAAAAAAGTTTAATCCCTTATGGACTGCACTGTAACACTTTACACACGAGTCCTCGAGACTACGAGCCGGCAACGTAGTCTCTGAGACACCCAGCTCGTGTCACTTGGAACTCCCAGATAAGATATACGAGGGATCACGGGTTCCGCTATTAAACGTGAATAGCTAGAGATCCAGCTAGGCGGATATGAGCCACATTTAGCGGGGCATAGTTTATCTTCATACAAAATCGTACGAGATAAGGGATAAGGCTCTCATATATATAAATATAGATTTACCGCACAAATGGGCCGGGAGCGCAGGGACAAGAAACTTAACGGGGAGATCCACTCGTAAATATGGTGAAGAATTTCATATGGGATAGTTGAGAAAGCGTTGTCGACATTCGGGAATTTTTGAAAAAAAATGATACGTACACCGTGTAGTATATACATAGCACTTCGAGGGTTAACCCTATTTTATATGAAATTCGCGTGAAACAATCCATGCAACGGGCTATGGCCGGGAATATATTGAATTTTTATGTAAATGTATTCATTTCGGTGCATACTGGGGGAATTTATTTTTAAAATTTTATCTACTGGAAAAAAATTGGCGTCCAGAAATCTACATAATTTTCTTTTAAATCACAAGGGTGTTTCATGAAAAAAAAAATCGGTTCAATTCTCAGAATCATTAAGAATTTTGTTATGCAACGCAGAAATTTCCAAGAATTATTATTGAGGTCATGGTTATGCCACTGATGGCATGGAATACATACGGTTAAATCTGTTTTTTATGCCGTCCAAAATTAGCAGAGTAGTTTTGCTAATAAAAAATAGAATATTTAGCGTGCAAAAAAATAAATCTGTCGTATTTATCGTCGTTTGATGCGGTTTAGTTGCCGAAAATCTAAGAGCGAATTTCTATGGCATCCTAATACCTTTTAACATTCTCGAGTACTTAACTCAAACCACACTTAACATTATTATTTTTTTTTCATTAAAGTTCGGGCCAAATTTACGGGTCACTAGGGTCAGATTTAATATTCGCATAACGATAGCATTGACCTGAGAGAAATGAAAAAATCGTATTCATGGTTTAATACACGGAGGGCGTTACAAAGCCAACAATAACCCATGTAAATATTTCAGAATTAAGTATGTGTGCTTAAAGTTTCCATAATGGTACATACACCTGCTCAAGGCAGCACAAATGTGTTTATTCTCACTAAGAAACCTAAGCTATAGAAACAATACATTAGTCATAATGGAGAATTTATTATGAAAGAGAATACGTAATTCGCCATCCAAATGAGAAAAAAACTATTTTGATTCACGAGCAATTTAAAATATTGAAGGACTCGGATTTTTGTAAAAACATCTTAGAATTAATAATATTATTAACCAGTGTTATGTCTTGTAGGTAACATGCATATTATATCGATAATGTAAGTTAACTGCGACTGAGCTAAGTTAGTAGTCGGATCCGTCAAAAACTATGAATTCAAGGAATTCTTATCATTATTTCCGTTTTTTATAAAAATATTTATGTAGGCAATACCTGAAATAATATAAAATAAAAACAGTGTCGTATTTTGACACTGGGGGGAATATTAGTGTGAGAGACTCATTACTTTTGCATCTTTAGTATCTTTATCGAATCTTTATATGGGCGAATGACTCTTTCAATGAATCTTTCTGTTATGCCATCCATCCATCGTAGTCACATAAATAAATAAATTCGTTGTTCAACTCACCTTCAAGAATAATAATCGCAGTGTTTAAGTTTAGTTTGGTGAGTTGGAATTAATTAATTTAATGCCATTTATTCTTTGTCAAATAAATAATCATAATACAAATAATTTACATTATAATCCAACTGAATTAAATTAAAAATTAACCAGTGTCGTGGTTTGACACTGGGGGGAATATATGTGTAAGAGACTCATTACTTTTGCATCTTTAGTATCTTTATCGAATCTTTATATGGGCGAATGACTCTTTCAATGAATCTTTCTGTTATGCCATCCATCCATCGTAGTCACATAAATAAATAAATTCGTTGTTCAACTCACCTTCAAGAATAATAATCGCAGTGTTTAAGTTTAGTTTGGTGAGTTGGAATTAATTAATTTAATGCCATTTATTCTTTGTCAAATAAATAATCATAATACAAATAATTTACATTATAATCCAACTGAATTAAATTAAAAATTAACCAGTGTCGTGGTTTGACACTGGGGGGAATATATGTGTAAGAGACTCATCCCCCCTTACATCTTTAGATTTAGAACAAATATGTGGTCGTCAGTAGTATTCACCATTTAGGATTAGGAATAATGAAGAAAAATAATTACAGTGAAAACCAGTTTTTACGTTTAAGGGACTGACAAAAAATACGTAATTAGAGGAAAACCGATCGAAATCATTAAAAATATATTTTTATACTATTATTAGCCCATATTTAAAGCTCTTTCGATGGTTTAAATCGATTGGAAGATTTATTCTTGTCTTAGGTCAAGTCTAAAAAAAAAAGTCTTTAAAGTCCTCAATATATCCCTTTTTCTTTGGAATTGGATGGAACGAGTTTATGTTTTTTTTATCGGGGAGTTCTTCGCTGGGCAAGCTTTCGTGAATATGACGATTTCCCCAACTTCAGAAAATATTTTAGACGTAAATTGCGGGAAATAAAACGTAAGATAGGGTATTTAATAAATTAAAATGAAACGGGACTGTAGAAATTGGGTTCCACTGTATTTTATTCAAAGTATATACTTTTTACTACTCTAATTAAAAAAAACTGATTGCTGATTTTAAGCGAAAATTAATAAAATCAGCTCTATTAAATTACGACTTTGTTTATCTTCTAAAAATGTGAAACGTCGGACTTGAAGAAGTAAAGAAGATCAGCTTGCTGATTCGAAAGTCAAGTATTAAAAAGAAAATTCGAAACAAAAAAATCTAGTTAAGCAGGTGGCTAAAAGAGAAAGAAATAAAGAAAGTGTAGTGATAATTCGCAAACATGGAAAACATGGAAAAATAATACATCCGAATAACTGAAGAAGATTGGTTCAGAGTAAAACTAGAACGAGATTAGCATGAAAATATTCAAATTCAATTCAGGGATGAAGTTTGGCGATTTTTTTTCATAAAAAATGAAAAAAAATGTGCTTTTAAAAAATAACTTGTGCCTAATTGGAAAGAACAAAGATAGCTGGGTTTAAAAGAAATAGTCATTTATCTAAAGTTTTGATCAGATGTTCTATATATCAACATTTTGCATCTTTAACCTTTTCTACACTGTGTGCCAGATGCATTGGCCCAAATGATTTATTAGCAAAATATTTATGAAAAAATGTCCTTTTAATAAATAGAAAATCTTAGATCAAACCACACGGATTTTCCTTTTCTATTTTACCAATAAAAATTTAGTAACATATAATTAATACGAACGTAGATTCGATCAAAAATATCCAGAGTGAAAAAGGTTAAAGCATTTGCTCTTTGATTAAAATTTTAATCATTTTAAAAAATCCCTAATCTGTGTTTTGTGATTACACCCAATTTTCTTGCACCATGCATCCCCAATACATTACAACAGGGTCGCGCCGTCCATATGGCCAGATTGTGCGGTGCACACAGGCGCTAAGAGGGTAAAAATTAAATAATAAAAAAAAAAAATGGTATATAATGCTATGTATTTTTTCTATTGGAGATAATTTGGTCAAATAAGAAGTATTATACGTATAGTATACTTATAT
>JAGXCT010033838.1:48828-68590 GCA_022495035.1 Philopotamus ludificatus | reverse complement strand
AATTTAATCTATAAATCCAATCCATACAGTGAAAAATTTAAATCTTTGGCTCAATATGACAATCTCGGCTGAAAAAAGAAGCCGCGCAGCAAGAACATTTTGATGATTGACCGAAAGATGGTAATTTAACATTTTCTACTCTGGATATTTTTGGTCGAATCTAATTTCAATTTTCATAATTTTATAAATAAATAGAAAAAAACTTTTGGCCACATATTTTGCAAAATACCTTTTGGCCACAGAGTGGAAAAGGATAATAAAAAACAATCTACAGAGCGAGAAAATTTAAATCTTTGGCTCAAAGATGATAATCTCAACAAAAATGTTGATGTTTGACCAAAAGATGACAATTCAATTATAAAAACATATCATAACGCGAGAAAATCTCAAGCTACGCTGTGAGAAAATTTGCCCGGAATTCGAAAATCTCCTCCAAAGCTTATATTTTAAAATATTCTTGGTTTATTTAGGTTATTAATTCTGAGACATTGTGCAAAACAGGCAACAGGAATATTTTTCTAAGGCTAAAACTGCTGATAGCCCTTTCTAAACTGCATACTATTAATTTGTGCTTGATCTATTTATCCATTTACATTTCGAGGCCCCCTAGATTAGATTGGGGGTACATATAAATCACTTTAGGAATCATAGCACTAAACCCTTCTACAACGCTTGCTGCTATAAAGAGATTCTCTTTATCGCCGTTTTCAACATGAACTTCGTTTAATGTATTCTGCAGTGACAATGGATCATCACAAAGAGCAAGTAAATATTTTTATCGCCTTTAGTTATGCACAATTGCATAACTTAGAATGTTTATTATTTTTTTGCTTATATAACTATTGTTTTAAAAAAAAATAGCCCTATTGGTTCTTACGATGCACATTGCGTGCAAAATAATGAACGTTGCCTTAAAATATGCTTATAGCAAAATACTGATCATGGCGCTATAAGAGGGTTGACGGTACAAAAATAAGCGTCATATTTAAATCGCTTTGCATATGTATCGCGTTATACGAGGGTTAACTCTATTTTAACATATGCAACTACAGGAATGGATCTTGATTCAATTGGGGAGACACGTAACTGCATTAGCACAATGAAAGCGTAATACGAAGCCTGTCCAATACTCAGAGAGCAGTGGTTCTCAAAATGACTTATATAATCCATCAATGTATTTATATACGCAGGTACTATGTATTTAGTAATATTTGAATGTTTAAGGGAGGGAGGATTGAAATAATATTTTTAAATAATTCGAATATGTTTTGAGAACCTCTGCTTTATAGCGATGGCCTGCACTTGACCCGACGTATCCACGCTTAACCTAATTTATGCAGAAATGCAAACAACGTTGACACGTACTGAGACAGGTGGAAATCCATTATTTTAAAGTTTGACGTTTATATATTTAAAGTAATTATAAGCGGTTTATAAAAGTATCGATAATATGTTCAACCTTGCCAGAGGGCAACGAATGATTCTAAAAATAGGAAAATAATGTTTGACCTTATCAGTATCGAGCTAGTCAAGTCACAATATACGAAGAATTCGCGTATAACTGTGATTTTGCGCTTTTATTTTCGCATAAATAAATTTTAATACGTTTTCAAAATTTCAGGAGTCGCATAAAAATATATCAAACATCACGACATTATTAATTATGATGGCATAAATAACGAAAATCTGAAAAAATGCGCCTTACATCACGTTTCAGAATTTGCTTTTACGATACTTATATTATGATGTATTCCCGCTTTTAATATTCAAATAATAACCGAGTACTTTTTTATGATCCGCGCCATATTTCTTTTGTGTTTTTCCCCCGCGATGCGGAAAAAAACGTAAGGCAAACACGTCCCGAAAATTTATCTGATAATAGAAACCAGTGATTCACAACCGTGCGTAATGCACACAACGAGGCGAATGAAACGATCGGTGAAACTACATCAAATTACATCATTTTAATCATAGATAGAGGTTCAAGTGCCATATGATGATTGATGATTGATTAATGGTTTTGTTAATTGAATATTTTTTTTTATTTTAGCATTCATTATTAAAATCTATGAATAGAATAGTGTGAATTATTCTAAGTAAAAAAAAAAATAGAATTTCACACGTATTACATCATCGCATTGTGTGAAAAATATTGGCATCAACATCGTGTAAAATCTTCTGATGAATAAATAATTTTCGTATTGGACTGATGACGGCGCCGAAATGAAATCACGAATTATCTTGGTCAAGGTTGACTTGGTTTAATCATCTGATAAAAAAAATATGCAAAATATGCGCGTGCGCATGTCAACTAAATTACAAAAAAATATATCAAGTGCATATGCGTATTTCGCGTCGTGCGTAAATTATTGCGTCATCAAAGTTATAGTAAAATAATTTAAATTTCAATGAATGGTGATTTAATATTAGATTTCATTAGTAGAGATCGTCAACCTTTCAATATAGGCGATTTGTTCAATTGGTATTGGATTGTAGTTCTTTTCTAAGAAATATCCATATATATTTGAGAAGCAGAGATTTTTTATTGCGTTTCGAGGTTTATGGCTATCCTGTTTATTGACACTTCTCTTTTGTACACGTGCCATCATTCCAGGTTTCTAAATCTCAAGAAATCTTACATCCTGGTCTTTCCCAGGCTACAAATAATATTTTTCAAGTATGGGCCGAAGTACAAAATGTACAACAAACATAATATAATATTCCTAGCCATAGAAAAATTTAATGATATTATTAAAGAAAATAAAATATGCCGTAGTTTATTGAATAAAATCAATTAGAAATTAGAGAGGAGAAAAGGAGAGATCTAAAAGAATCAATAAATTTATTATTTATTATTAAGTGGCCTATTTGCGTCATAATTTGGTAAATAATTTGGTAAATAATTTGGATATTTTTACTAATCATTATGACGCGTAAGTGATGTGCAAACTCGATGATCTTCCGCCGTGGCTGAGGCACGCTCCCATGTGGTTTCACCAATTTGCACAGCACTATGTTTTTTCTCGTTCGCACTTGCCCATGCGCGATATTTTATCTCGCTTGTATTGGGTACAGGGCGATAAAAAAAATTTTCGATGATTATTTATATTTATTCTTTAGAGATTTTTAAACAAATAAAACTTTGGAACATGTAGGATTTATATTAACACATTGCCTACGGGGGACGTGGATTCCACGTCAAAAGCGTATTTGTGTATATCCGGGGCGCGCATAACACACGCTAGCCGACACTATGCGTTTAACCGGCTGCTTTAATATTTTTTTGGTTAAATACTTCAGACCTTGAGGAGAATTCCGGCAAATGCGGCAAGTGCATATAAAACCATTTATTCGAAATATTCTATGGCTGTTTTACAAAAAGGAGTGTGATTTATATAAGAATTGATTGATTTATTTGATGTTTCATTGAAGAATTTATTTATTGCTCGTGTATTGTTTTAATTTAAATATTTTCTCATTAGAATGTTTTATTTTTGATGAATAAATTCTTACTGGTGTGATATCGTAATTATTCTCTTCAATTTATGACGTCCCTCAACGTTCGGGGCTATAAAAACAGCTGTTGTGGACAGTAACACGTTGCGGTCCGGAGGACTCGAATACGCGCAAAGTACGGAGGACGCGTTTTTGAGTCCTCATTGGCGCTGATGTTAAACCAAAATCATTTATATTTCATTCACTTTTGCTATTTTTTTCGCGAAATCGCCCGGCCCAACGCAAAACTCGACGCGGAACCCAGCGGACCGGAATGTGTTAAGGTAGCATTGGTACACATTAAAAGGTAAAAATGATGTTCTAGCAAGAAAAAACCTTGCACCACGTCCTGGAAGGCCATTTGAAGCTGATGAAGACACAATAAAGGCATTAATTGATGCAAACCGGCGAATAACGAGTCGTGAGATCGCCGAGAGATTAAATTGATGGAATTCGACTGTTCATGATCATTTGAAACGCCTAGGTTTAATCTCAAAGATCGACATAAGGGTTCATCATGTTCTTACGGAAAGAAATTGATGTCCGTGATTTGTTGGATGGATCAAGAAAATGATCCATTTTTGAAGCGCATCATCACTGGAGACGAGAAATGGATTGTCTACAACAATGTTAAACGCAAGAGATCATGGAGTAAAAGAGATAAATCGGATCAAAGCACTTCGAAAGCCGATATTCATCAAAAAAAGGTGATGCTAACTGTTTGGTGGGAATTTAAATGAATCGTTTTTTTAATCTTCTACCGAACAACACAACGATCAATTCTGAACTGTACTGTGATCAGCTGGACAAATTGAATGATTCACTCAAACAGAAAAGATCAGAATTGTTCAATAGAAAAGGTGTAGTGTTCCACCAAGATAATGCGAGACATCATACAAGTTTTTTAATTCGCCAAAGGCTTTTACAGCTTGGATTGTATATACTGACACCCCCACCATATTCTTCAGATCTGGGCATCTTCTGATTATCATTTGTTCCGGTCTCTACATTTTTTTTAGACGGTAAAACCTTTACTTCAAATGAGGAGGTCAAAAATCATCTGGATCAGTTTTTGTGCCAGCAAAGAACAATATATAATTCAATAAAATATTAATTCACTGTAAGAAAAATCTAACGAAATTACTTTCCGAGCAACCCTTATACATTAAACATTCGTTATCGCTATAAATAATTTTATATTTTCTGCGACACTTATCGGGAGCCGGCACACAAAATTGAAATGCAAAATATCTATTTATTGCACACAATAGAATCTTATTAAAAATTCACGATGTAATGCCTCAGAGTCGTCGCAAAAGTTATTTTCAACTCGGGCGACAACACTTACGGCAGTTACTCGACGAGTCGCGATATTGGAATGTCTGCAAACTTGCATTTTCCGATAATTATTCGCTAGCGAATTTTACGCCTGTATACCGACTGCAGCCCGTCGGCAAATTAATAACGCCCTGAAGATTCTGCGAACGCTCGAAATTCGACAATATATCATATGGGCGATGGATTAGTTTTGTATTGATGTACCATCCGTTACGTCTGCGTCCATGTGCCAGCACGCGAGATTAATCAGAAATCTTTTGTGCTGATCAAGCTTTTTCTCGAGTGCTTCGTGCCATTTGTCTGTCGGCTGACACTGGATGTCCCGTAATTAATTATCTTGAGTACGTAGTACCGAAACACACGGAATACGTAATAATTTACGAATATTTGTTTGTTTACATATCAATTATTTCAGTTACGATTAGCGACTCCATTCCCTGGGGATACTTGAGGGACAGAAAGATTTTGAGAAGGGTTGTTATTAATTGTGCTCGGTCCCGGGATCCGGACCGCTAACGCCGTAGCCCAAATCCTATGAAGTTGCGGCCGACATTCCTTTTTGGTCCTGACCGCAAATATTCACAGGGTCGTCCCACCGCATAGGTCAACAAAACCTATTCCAACAGCGTCTGCACGGAAGAATGACGATATTTAGGGGATGTCGTCGTTCAATATGCTCCGATAAATAATCACGAAACAATGTTCAGGTGCGCCTTGAACGCATATTACAGCCTGAAATCTCTGAAGCGTATTGTATAAGCTTTGAATGCATATAAATTGGCGTTAGTGTGCGGAGCACGAGGACACGTAATAGTTCAAAGTGCTGAAGGAAATGGCCAGGAAAAGTCAAAAGGAAATGCGCAGAAATTCTTCAACATTAATGAAGCGGAATTTAAATTTCTACGAATAAAAAAATCTTATCTTTAGTTGAACAAATATAAATGATTAATCATAATGTCAATAACCCGATGACATATTATAAAATTGTGGAAAAAATATTGCGTTTATACAATGTGCGAAAACAGGAAGTTGCAAATTGCAAAATAAGTATATACATCATATGTGTCATCATTAAATCGAAAAGTGATTAGTATTGATATTGATATAACAAAATATGATATTGTTAATTCGTAGCGGTCAAATAGGTCGTTAGCCGGAGAGCGCTCTCGGCGGTATACGATTATGCCATTTGATTCGATTTTTAAATCATAGCGGGATGTTGACAGCGTCATAATTTTTATAAATTATCTACATTCAAGTGATTAATTTAATTAAGTTAAATAGGATCACATCTAAATGATTTATTTTTGTCGCGGCGGCTCGAAACCAACGGCTCTGGCCGATGGGGTATATTTGTATGAAAATTTAAAGTCAAGCTATTGATAAATTCTTTCGGCGTATGTGGTTTCATCACTTACTTAGCACTATAATTTTTCTCCTTCGCACTTGCACATGCGCAATGTTTTTTCTAGCTCATATCTGATAGGGAGCAATAAAAAACATCGCGTCTCATGTATATTTAAATGGTTATTTTTTTTCGCAATTGCGGACAATAAATATCTATGATTTTTTATATTTAATCGATGTAAATACATATACTAATTTAGACAGATACAAAAAATTTTAGATACGTAGGATTTATAAGGTTGCGGTCCGGGGGACTCGAAAACGCGTTCTCGCTGGCCAACGTAGAAGTACGGGGGACGTGTTTTCGAGTCCTCATTACACTACACGGATACGCAGACCACACTTTGAGAAGTTTTGAACTATTATTTTTTTACGTAACTTAAATGGTATCAGAGTTACATCGATTTAACTGAAGTACTTAACTTTTGCTATTTTTTTCGCGAAATCGCCCGGCCTAACGCAAAACTCGGCGCGGAACCCAGCGGACCGGAACGTGATGAAAGGGGTCCCAAATAGACCCCATCGGCACGGCTAGGTTTTTATTAACCTTTTATTAATCGATGGGGGGTTCAATTAGTATGAAATGAATGTATGAAAATAGACCCCAAGCATTTCAGGTCAAGATGTTGATGAATTCTTCATCAATATCTTGACGTTTTATTAAAACGTGGATTATTCTAAGAATAAAAATAGATATTCAAGATATATAGTAGATACTAATTGATGTGACGCGAACACAACGACGTACCACCGCAGACTGAGACATCCGGAAGTCTCAGAGTGTGGCCCTACTACGGTTTCACTCGCACTTGCATATGCGCGATGTTTTTTCTCGCTTGCATCCGGTACGGAACGAATAGAAACGCATATTTGTGTTTTTATTTTGTTATCGCATTTACTGACAATTAAGGAAATTGATTATATCATATATAATATTTATTCTTTTGACTTTTTTAGACAGATACATAAAGTTTGACATGAATCAAAAATTTGGGGTTCTAAATAGACCCCATCGACACGGCTAGGGTTAAATAAAACTAATAAATCTCGGTAAATCATGATTATTCACAGAAACGTATAATTTTAATCAACTTGATGGAATTAAAAAATATATAAACCACAAGGGGAGAATTGCACCCCAACTATAAAATTAATTACTTTTATGATTGGCGAATAAAAATAGGATGATAATTTATTTTTTTAATTGTCTGCATTTTTAAATTTGCTTGGACATTATGGAAGAAAATATTTAGTGCCGCAGACGAATCTTAAGAATTATATAGAGGATGATTAAAATAAATAAAAAAATGGACTGCTGTGGTAAACAGTGGATACTGTACATAATCTATGTCTACAATAGTTTAAATTCGGATACATTGAATTGAAAGACGAATGGAAATGTTGAAAACGTCATGAGTTTAAATCGGATCTAGATTTTCGACAAGAACGATGTTAAGGATAATCTTAGAAGTGAGATTTGAAGCGAAACCTTCAGCCAATATATGGTCAGGTTCGGTGAATATGGAGATTGATATGGCATCATACGGGTGTTATTTTGCAAAAAAAAATGATGTCAAGGGGACGATTGGGCCTGAGTTTTGACATTGTATCCATGTTTTATCACTAGTTATGACCTGTTTCGGCAATTATGGTAAGCAGTTAAGCTAGTTAAGCAATGTTTATTCGGCATTGTTTTTGATTAACACATATTTATATCTCTCCGAGCGAAAAAGTACACTTATTATACTGTTAAAAATATATATAATTCACAGATAAATATTTATTAATAACCCCAAATGTCTAATATTATAAATACAATGCAATGAAAGAGAAAATTTGCATATATTAAAGGGAATTATACCTCAGATTATTTTAAAAAAGGCGAAAGACCGTCATCTTTTGTTAAAACTATAAATTTTAATGTAGCATTACTTCGGATGATATTGGTAGGATTTTCTAAGGAAATTGAGGAAAAATGTATTTTTATATATTAATATATGTGGTTATTGATTATGTATTATTTAATAAATATAAATTAAATGTATATTTAGTGTTAAGTCGCACTGTTTAGAGAGAGAGAGCTATTGTTTGCTCGTCAGCGCTATCAGCGTCGTGTATGAGATGGATGGAGGGCGGCAGCGGGGCGGTGGGGGGTCTGAGGGAGAGTACCATCCATACCGAGTCACTTTTGAAATATGCCTTTTTAAATTTTTAATCTTCTGCAGCACCCCCAAATATTTAAAGTGATTTTAGACTAGTTAACATTTATATATTTTTTATATCGAAGCGAATGTTCCGTCGACTTAAAAGGTGAAGGTCTGAAGGTGCAAAATCAGATGAATTTGGTGGATGTTACTACAGAGCTTCTACATTTAGGTCTCTAATTTTCTCCTGCGTAATAACTGGTGCGTGTGGTCTTCCATTATGATGAACGTCTCAAATATCAAAACGCTTTTTAAGTATATATTATATCTCTCCTGTAACAGTCTGACCAAGTATAGTGAATTATTCCCAAAACATCCTAAGAAATATAAAAGGAGAACCTTTTTCAGTCTAATATGGCCCAGGAGTAGACACAGATACCTGATTCAATGAACACATTCTTTTTTCTCCTCATTTGGTGTAGAAGACACACTTCTCACCCCTAAAAAAAATCCCTCTTTGAAACGGATCGGTTACATATATGGACAGTAAATACAATACCATATTTTTGTACACTCAGCCTTCCTATAACGTTGCTCTCAATCACTATTTTTTACAAAATGCCTTGTCAACCAAAGATCATTGACCTTTATTTTACTGGGCAATGTATTATATATTTACGAATATGTAATTTGACCTCGAAAATATTAGCATTTTAAAAAGAAACAATTTAGGGGAAACGTTATAGGAGGGCCGATTGTATACTAACATGGTTATTCGATTTTTGTTCAAAGATCGTTAAATAAAGTTCACCAAATTCTTTTTTTTTAATTTTTGTTGGGCCTTTTAAAATTATCCTTCACTATTGTTCATGGAAAACCGAGGTTTTGTCACAGTTCATTGGTTGTTTTATACGGATCGGGATCTAGTAATGAGTTTGAAGTGTCATGATCGATTTTAAGAGATCTCCCTGATTTTGGTATGTTCTTTCACTAGTTTTTAACTTTTGAAACCATCTAAAACACTGTCGAGGGTTCAAGATGTTTTCATAAATATCGCAGATGATCTTCATTTAATTTAAATCTTTTATCAAATAATAACAGCATAATATACCGCTAATGGGTCTCTCCAATTTATGGCCGTTGCATTTTTATCAAGGACCAAAACTAAATAAAAAATATCAAAATAAAAAGAATACTAACGGAGCTTCTAAACGAGATCAACCGGGACGTTTTAACTTAACCGTAGCCGGTAACAAACCGGTTTCAAAGTGATGCGACAAAAAAATGACATTTGTTTCCGCTAATATATATTTTATATTTTTTTTTAAAACGCACTATTTTTTTCAAGGATCTTCAAACCTCGCATAACACAGATTAACATTACACGATGTTTTAGTGAAACCATTTAATCGTTTTATACGATGGTCTGTGTTTCGAATGAGATTCAAGCAGGGTTGTGGAGTCGTTAAAAAAAAACGATTATGACTCCGATTCCGATATTTACCAATAACACGACTCGCACTCCGACTCAATAAAGGTAAATTTTGTCAATTACACAGGGATTCGGTATCAGATTCAATCTGGTCTCTAACGGATTTCTCATCACAGAGCCAGTATACCCTGGGAAGGAAAACCCCTAATCTGTTGAGCAATAATTGGTCTAGTCTCAATACTTTCGCTCCTCTTCCTTTTTTCTAGGGGACCTCTCTCTGAGGAGGTCTTTCCCATGATGAATGGATTGCTATTGCGACAGGGCTAATAATCACTTGCGACCGGCTACTTGAGATTCCTTTTGGGCAGATCTGCATATGTATGCCTGTGTATATCTATATAGGTGTGTGTGTGTGGGCGCTCGCTACTTGTCACTCGTGACTCGTTATAAGCAGATAACGCCTTAAAGAAGAGAATAAACGAATACCGAGACAAACGCCCTCCTACTTGCTGGACACAGTCGAGAGGTAAAATCCGATACCAACATGGTAGAAGATGTACGTCCAATGCCAGCAATGGCCAATAGAGGGAAACTTTTTACAAAAAATCGCATACCAAGACGGCTCGGATCCCCGCGGCATGGACACGAAAGGGGAGCCCTCACGTTACGTGTGAAACTCAGGTTTCTTTGGCCACGACTACCATGCGAAAGTTTGGTAAGGCCCATGTCCTCAGCGAGTGAGAGCCTTGTGGCTGACAAATGATGATGATGATGATGATACGAATGGCGAAGCAGGATTTAAAGTTCCTCTACTTCTTTCCATTGCATATCAGCATAGTCACGTTCGTGTTGACCATGTCCTCGAGGTAAAATTTAAGTTCAATAAGTCGCTGAATCGCGGAGTTTTTCACGACTACAACTCCGACTCCGACTCCACAGCCCTGGATTCAAGGATTGAAACGTTCTTCAAGAAAAGCGACATTCTTTGCAAATCGCGAATAGGATTAAACGTAGGGTATAGTAAGATTGCCTTTTTCAATCTGCATAACCGATTTGTGCAGAAATTAATCCGGATTCGGTACAAATAAATAATAGAGCAGGCAACAAACGGGCCGAACGGAGCGTGAAGTGTTGTCTGATATTTATTGCGCTCCATTAGGCACCAGCTACCTTCGGCCCTCCCCTCCCTCACAACCTTTTCACTCCGCCGTCGTGCCACCCTCACTCCCATCGTCCTTCTTCAATCAAAGCGGCCACGGTGTGCGGTGATTCAACCAATTTTATGGGATGTTACATTAATACGAGGCGATGTCGTCCCGTAATGTTTCCATTTTATGTCGAGCGTTACGCGGAGAAAATTACACAGGGCTCGGGCATAAAACGTTTCGCCACCCCTGGATTCGCTAGACGCTGCAAATTAGGAAATGTCTTCTGAAGGATCAGATTACAAATTAAGCTAACGACACACAAATACAAATGATTGGGTTTCGAAACAGTATATCCGAGCGTCGATTTAATTGACTGTAAGAAAATGCACGAAGTGTTTAATTTAATTATTTATATAAAATATACATATATTTTTTTATATATAAAATACATTAAGGGCGATTACTCCGGAGACATTACATTATTATTATGAGTGTTTTATTTCGAATTTTGCAGCAATAAAGCTTATTCTTAAAGATACATCGCCGATTCATAAGTAATTCATGATCCATTTGCAGAAATTGAAATGGCTCTGTGTTTCTCAAAGGCGGTGGGTGTTAAAAAAGACACCCACCGCCAAAAAAATCCGCTTTGCATAATTTGGTTTTTTTTATATCATCCGAGTACATTTAAATGTGTATTAAATATTTATAATTCATAACACGATCGGCTGTGACCAATACAGTATTCGAGCACATTAACATTTCAGCAGCATGTGTCATCGCTGTATTAGTTATTAATGGGCGAAACGAGCTCGACTATGTGACACACATGGCGTTAACCAATGTTAAATATGACAAAAAATAAAATATGAGTTATAGTGATTAAAATTGGGGCAAAAAATCCACTTAGTATTTATTTTTTTTCGCATATAATGGGCCATCCCATAAATAATTACGTTTATATACTATTTTTTTTAATTAGGATCAAAAAAATACTCTACTTTTTACAATACATGCTAGAATTATTTGAATTCGCTGTGTGTGGTCCAGCATCATCGTGAGACATTACGTCCTGAAACCAAAGATGATATTTTTATTTCAAGCGCCGATTTAATTTCCTCAAGCTACTTATGTCGGTAGAACTCTTTTATTATCGTTTGGTTTTGGGTATAAAAGTTCAAATTAGGCCAACCTTTCACATAAAAACAGAAAAATACATTTAACACGATTGAAGACTTTCTATATAAATAATTTTGAGGAAATAGAACATCTAAACCAGCTAGCAAGTTCGAGAATTTAAACCGAGATGCAATATATGTAAGAACGAAAACGAACAACTGCTTAACGATGCGGAAATTTTGGCACCCACCAAACAATCACTCCGACCAACGAGAACGAAGAAGAAGAAAACAACCCACTGGGTGCAAAGTTGTAGCAGCAGTCAGAAAATTAAAGAACTGTAGAGCTGTTAGCCTGGACAATATACAAAGGCCAAGCTGGTGAAGTGGAGCTGGAGGAAATAATTCCAAAGAAGTTGATGGTCAGAATCGCTCTGATTATAGAGGAATCACTCTGTTTAACACAGTGTATAAGGTAGAGATGAGCAACAGGCGGCCCGCGGGCCGCATACGGTCTGCCACACTTTCTCGTGCGGCACTTCAAAGATTTTACATTTTAACAAAGCGATCACTGATCGAGATTAAATTATATACTGTTTTTGTTAATATTATTTCTATTAACCAAATCGTCACACGGCTGTAAAACAACCGCGTCGTCCGAAAGGGGTCTATTTATAATGGAAAATAGACCCCAAGCATTTCAAGTCAAGATATTGATGAATTCTTCATCAATATCTTGAATTGATGAAGATGAATTAACTGGGTCGATAGTTTATTTGTTTTAAACTAATCAATATGATGCGTAAATGACAAGCGCACTCGGCAATGTCCCGCCGCTCACTCAGAGTTCTCGCGGCACGTGCCAATCGCACGATTTCACTCGCACCCGGCACATCGTACCGGATGCAAGCGAGAAAAGACATCATGCCCGTGGTTAGAAGCAAATATTGTTGTTTTTATTTTTTTTTAAATAACTTCGGACAGGTCAATGTTTATTTATAATATTTATATATTAGATT
The DNA here is from genome assembly GCA_022495035.1 of Philopotamus ludificatus. Taxonomy (NCBI): domain Eukaryota; kingdom Metazoa; phylum Arthropoda; class Insecta; order Trichoptera; family Philopotamidae; genus Philopotamus; species Philopotamus ludificatus. The sequence continues at coordinate 55,489 of JAGXCT010033838.1, read as the reverse complement.
TATAGACAATTTAGAAAAAGTTTGTGACATGTTGGATTTATAATAAAAGAGTTATTCGAGAAAAATCAAAAACTTAACGTAAACGGCTAGGTTAATGATTTATTTCTGTAATTTTTTATACTAGGTTTATTATGTTAATAAATAGATAATTTGAGTTCTTGATTCATGTTTGTATTATCATAAGTATCTTCATGCGGCACGCACATTTTTAAATTTGTAGCTAGCCCGTTGTAAAAAAAGGTTGCTCACCCCTGGTATAAGGTGTTCTCTGCGGCTCTCAAGGATGGATGCCACCGAATAAAGAGAGCGGCAATAATCATGAGATTGAGGATCAATGATACTAAGACAAAACATGCCCGTATGCTAAGGGGGAATCCTTGAACCCCTGAGAGTCGAAGAGTATAGCTTCGAAGCCGTCTAGGAATTCATATATCTCGGATCACTTATTGCAAAAAAAAAATGAAACCAATTTGGTACGAAAACAATTAAGTATGAGAAGAACCGAACCGGTGATACTTTGGACTTCAACAGCATTGATATTCCTCCCGAGAAAGACTAAAGTCAAGCTCTACGTGACTATAATCAGGCCCGTCCGGGTCTGATTTTTGGGCTCTGATAAAACAAGATGAGCGATAACTAGATATCCTGGAGAGGAGGATTTTGCGATGAATATAGGGAGCCGTATTCGACGATGGGGAATGGCGTGTTCGAAGCAACGAGGTGATGTAATGACTATACAAGACCATACAATGACATACTAGTCATGTGTTAAAGATGCAGAACATTAAGGCGCCGAAAAGGCGTATATTTAACAAGCCTTCCTGTCCCTGGAGGAAAGGAAGACCAAGGCTGGCACTGGATGGATGAGACAAGGGCACTACAATAGGGCTGTTGCGTCTATGATAATGATGATGATACTGAAGACCTTCTTTAATCCGATGCGCTTGTATTTCTCCTTTCTCTGAAAACTCTATTTATTTTTATAGAGAATCCATTTTTAGTCATCAGTCACTATTCGATTAATAAAGGTTCATTCCTGAGACGTAAAAACAAGGAATAGCGCACATTCATACTCTGCTTGCGATTAGACTTGATTAGGAAAGTTTGTAATGAACCCATTGACCCAATTTTCTGACTTTTCCGATTGCACGCAAATTGTATAAATGATTAAATATCCAAATCAAAGCTTTCTGATAGTTTTTCAATAGTAACGATGGGATTTTTTTTCACTAGGGTTTGCAGGACGTCCTCGCCTACTAGGCTGTAGTTTTCGGCTCGGATTTTCTAGAACCACCGTTGATAATAGCTTATGCTTATTATTCGATATACTACATTGATATTCATCGCATTTTCCGTGCGTTGTTGCCTTTATAAAACTCAGAAATAAAGTTAATTATGATGAATATGATTCTTGATCACTTAAATTATAACTTTGAAAAAATAACTGTTAAAATCGAACTGCACTCTTCAAAACTTTCATTAATAACGAGAACAAAGGTGACATTACTACATGTTTTATTGCGAGTTGATTCAGGTACACCAATCCCTCGATTTACGCGGTTTCACTTTTACGCGGTCAGAAAAAAACAATATTTTTTTTAAGAAATCAAACATATTTTGTGGCAAGTGTCACTCAAATGCATATATTGCATCAGATTACTCCCACTTCAACGACCATACGTCTGTAACCCCTCCATTGCGCGTGCAGTACGTCAAATATTGTTGTAAGTTTTGCATCTCTTGCAAAAACTTATAAACTGAATGAATCTACTGTTCGTACAATTAAAAAAAACGAAATAACTGTCACGTCTGGATCCCTGATCAGTTCTAAATATACCTCATACGTTAGAGATGTTATAAAATTTAAATGTCGATTTATTAAATTTATTTCTTAATAAAATTGTATTTTTATGCCTCGTTTTACGCGGTTTCTGGAACCTATCCCCTTACTTTATATGAACTCGAAGTCTCGATTTACGCGGATTTATATTTTCTGGAACCTATATATCATTTTTGTATGAACTTGAATTTATCTTGATTTACGCGTATGTTTCTTGGAACGTATCTACCGCGTAAATCGAGGGATTGGTGTAATTTATCCAGTCTCCCTCCGACTTTTAGTTAATCTAATTAAATAAAACCGCATTACTTATAGGATGGTCAATATATCATGTTTAAGTCACATGTTTCGTTATCGGTGACGAAATGTATGCGTTTGTGATTATTTTAACGGGTTTAATGAATCGCGGTTAAACTTGAATTCAGATCTGAATCATTCGAAGAATAGCTGTTTTATTGCTTTAATGATAGCAGATTTAAGGTATTATTTTATAAAATGCTGTGTAGCTTGATTCATGCTAAATAATTTTCCAGCTGAAAATTTATAGGCATTCTTTAATTGTTTCAGCACATTATGACAGCTCTTCTATAATAATATTCAGTCAATATATATACGTTTAATCTTTTTAAATCCTATACTATTTTTGGAATGTTCCAAATTAGTAGTGTCTGAATAATGAATGATAATATTCCCGGAAAATATTATCACTACTGCAATTTGCGTTCGATTTAGATAGAATTGTTAATTTATTTAGAAAAGAATTGTGTAAAAAAACTTGGGAACAAAAATATAGAGGGACAAATTAATTTTAATTTTACCCTAAAACGAACATTAGAACTCTACCTCTAAGTAAGGTTAACCTTGAATTTTTTTTTTACATTTTACATAAAAATAGCGTAAAACATAACAGGTATATATATCACCGATTAATGCAGAATAATACAGAGTCACCATTTAGCAGTCAAAAGATAAATTAATGTCACGCTAGCGGTAGGTTTTTTTTTAATAGTATATTTGCCTTGTATTTATCATTCGTAAACGCGTGAACGGACTGAACCCCGGAGCTCGCTAGCCCGCGAAAACGCGTGCACGGACTGTAATGTGTATAGTAATATAAACAAATTTGATACGATATCCAATGATTTTCACACAAATGTCTGAAAATGATGAAATACTGAAATATTTAATAATATTTCGAGGTTTTCTTAGTTTGAGAAGTATTTATTTGAGACACTCACGCAATAAGCCTATTTTTATATTACGTTAAACAGGAAACGGCACACAAAAGAGTCAACTATATATGAGAAATTAGGCATAAGTTTTAAAATTATCCATAATACGTTTTCAAAGAAAAATATAATATCTTTTCACCATAATTATATAATTATAAATTTATTATCGTTATCTGAAAATATTAAGCAAAATTCATGGTATTCTAAAAAAAAATGCAAGGTAACAATGATTTTTCAAAATTTGAATTTACGATGGGTATATTTGCACTGTATTTTCGCATTTTCAGCTGTGCGTTAAGTGATATATTTCCTGAAACGAAACCGTTAACCAAAGTTTTCATTTCGGGATGGGTAGATAAAAGCGGTCTAACATTTACAGATACATATATATATACAGAATAACATTTAATAATTTAATAGAGTGCGGTGTGAGGGGTAGGGGGATGAGAGATGGTGAGACAGTGGGCTAAGACGCGGGAAACAAACTTTGTTATTTAAGAATCAATTTCCAGAAGAGAGCCCGGAGGCGGACCTTGCGAATTCAAAGTTTGGGGTCACGCGAGACCCCGACCGAAATGATAAAATTCGTGGCCAGGCCCTCCTGACCCCATTATGATAATGGGCCATAAAAAACAATCGTTTCTCAGCGCTGATGAAGGACCTCTTGCCGGGGACCTCCCATCCTCCGTTTGACTTTCTCCGGGACGGTTGTAAATTCTCACCTAGCGTCAGACTTTTTGGCAATTGCTAAAACAGTGATTCCCCAAACACAATTATTTAATGCGAAGGTATTTCATCATAAAAACATCGTCGTAAAATATTGAGCTACTCTATTTTCAGTTTCAGTGATTAACGACTGAATTATGACCGCGATGAGGAAGACTACATTCCGACCGCGGCCAAAAACTGACAACAAAAGAGAGAAAAAAGGAAAACGTTATATTTACAAAGAAAACCATAAAACGATTTATCATTCAAAAGGGCTTTTTGAAAATAAAATAATATATAAAAAAAATAATAGAAAGAAAGAAATGGAGGCGTCTCGGAACGCCGGAAACGAACGCCTTGCGCGTATAAAGGAAGTTGGCCCGTGTAAACAGAAAGCCGTAGAAATAAAAACCGCAAAATGACATTTCGGCGACATAATGATTAATTAAAAATTGTTTAAGTTGAGTTTCGGCGGGGTGCATTCGGTACTTTCGAATAGGAGGGTGGGGGAATACTTTATATTTTTTTTTGACGGCATCATTCCTTTTATTAAGCGAATTTCCACCAAATTATAGAAGCCATTGTATTTGAACAGACGAGTTTTCCGAGAATTAATTATGATCAAATTAATTTTCTTTAATATTAAACGAATAATTGAATCATCATAACTTTAGTAATTTATATAACACGATTTTTCTACGAAACAATAAATTATGTTAAATGAGTTTTCAATGTGAAAATTATATTGTAGATTGTTTTTCAAATATACAGTCTCGTCTTAAACAATGCAAAAGAATTTATTTACCTCGCACAAGTTATTAAACTAAAAAAAGTAGTATACAAAGAATTTAATCATCTTAGGATTGACAAGATTTAGGAAATGGAGTAAAACGATAGGTCTTTGTTAGAGAGATTCGGAATATGACCACGTAAGATGACCTTATGATATCCAATTAGAAGATTTGTAGAAGAATTAAATTAACACGCACCGTGAATGCAATCCTAGAGTTCTGAATCATCCAACTGAAGGAAGGCAAGTCACGTCATCTGCTTAAGACAGAAGAACATTAAAATTTCAGAAGATCATTATCTGGATGTGGAGATCTTAAGACAAGAGATTTAAGATTTTAAACAGCTTTTGGAGGAACTTGATTTATAAAGACATAAATGAGTTGCATGAGAGTGGAAAAAAGTGAAAATTGCAGAAGGACGATCGTTTCCCAGTTTTCCGTCAATTGAGCGACGAGAAGAACTGCTAAGAGGCCATAATCGCAATTACCAAATCATTATTTTCTTCTTTTGTCCTCTACATTAATGACATTCATCAGCTTCTAAGGCGGTAGTCTTCTACTCTTTCTGGCACGCATGTGTTTGAAGAACAGTTAATATCAGTTTACTTTGTGTTCAACTTCTTAGGGGTGGCTACATTAGTCCTCTTTGTGTGACTTCAGCACCATCTATCACCTTGATAGTCTAGGTCTCCTCAGCACAGTAAACCCCTCTATAACGTCAAGATAGGTACCACGTTATATGGGGTTAAGGTTTTTCAATTTCATTTTTTGATTTGAAGGGAAATGAGTATATCAAACATTTACATTTTTCTTTTTTTTATATTTTGACGTGTTAATCAGCGCAAATGACTTAACTCGAGATGAGCGATATCCTTACGTATTTTGGCTGAAGTAATCTTCCCGCAGCTTACATGAGGGAAGATCAACGTGATATTTTATTAATTTTATATAATTATAAAATATTTTTATTAAAATTAGCATTTAAAAAAAATACGTTATAGGGGGGATCGACGTTATAGAAAAAAACTGCCGCAAACGTTATAGGAGTGTACGTCATAGGGGAGTTTACTATAAGCGGCATATGCGCCAGCCGCTTCTATAATGCTTTCTTCTAGATCGCCGTTTTCTATAAAACGCTAAAGTTTCAAGGTCAATTTACATATTTTGTTAATATGTAATACATTACCACGCGAAATAAAGATCAATGCCCTTTGGTTGATAACAAAATATAACAAATTAAAATAGAATATGATTATTTAAAATTTAGAAATGGATTTCGTTAAATTTACAAAATAAAATTAAAAAACCTAACCCCTGATTTTGTATGGGTTCTTAGCCTTCTATAGAGGGAGATTATATAGCGTGGTCCCTTTCTCGGAGCTATAGGAGTTACTACATGTTACTACGTGAGCTACAACGTATACAATCTGCTAGTAGTTGTTTTTTTTCTTAAGTGTGTATATCTTTAGCGAGCTGGAACAATTCTATAACTCACGTCACGATAAAGTCGCGATAGCCACTTTCTTTTCAACAACCGCTTAACTTCAAAATTTCTCTCCATGATAGTCTGTATAAGGAATTATGTGTTCATGTACTCAATTGTTTACGGCGTGTAGAAGCTCCCGTTCCTTGATTTTTATTAAGATTTTGTTAGTATTTTGTCCTAGATTAATATCTAGATTTTGATAACACCAAATTAATATTGCCGAATTAAAATCTAAAATCGGTATCTTAGAAACCCCAGCATTCCAAGTCAAGATATTAATAAATTCTAAAACAATGACATTTTTTTGACAACGCTCTCGGCGATGTCTCGCAGCAGGCTGAGCTCTCGCAGCACGTGTTAATCGTATGTTTCACTCGCACACGGCACATCGTACCGAATGCGAGCGAGAAAAAACATCGCGCACGTTGAAACAGCAGCGGATATTGTCGTTTTTATTACTTTTCGCAATTGGAGACAAAAAAGGACAATGATTATTTATAATATTTATTCTTCAGACTTTTTTAGAGAAAAACTTTATATTAAACGATTTATTCGAGAAAAATCAAAAACTTAGGGTACCCAATATAAGTGAAAAGACTTGATA
>JAGXCT010033838.1:0-40991 GCA_022495035.1 Philopotamus ludificatus | reverse complement strand
CTAATATAAGTATACTATACGTATAATACTTCTATTTTGGCCAAATTATCTCCAATAGATAAAAAGTTATTAAGCATTTTTTACAGAGCCGCGCAAAATCGTAAGATCGTTAAAAAGATGCGGGTTTAGGTGAATTCATTAATTATTTTAGAATAGTATAACAGTAAAATGCTGCAACCGTCACAAAAAACTAAGTATGTACAGGGATTCTATTGATTTTATTTATTCGTCCTAATTTCTGTCTCATGGTTTGTTTTGAATTTGTTCTGCTTTGACTTTCCATATATTTTTGTTTAACATATTGAGTTTCCAAATTGAGGCCACTAATATTACGAAGCTCGGGGCAACGGCCCTTCCTGCTCCCTCCCACTGATAGGCCCTATATGCACGATTCTCTTTTTACACGTGGGATACGTTCTAAAGAATACCGTGTAAAAATATAAGATACACATTTATAAGTTTCTATTGCTTAAATTTGATTAAAAATAAGAGATTATCAAATAAAAAAAAAATATATATTTTTACTGATGAAATTAAGAAGAAAATTTCAGGAGAAAAACGATCGGCTAGGAAAATGCCTGGCGATTTATTTTAAGATCCATGTAAAGACTGTAATGCTATTGATTTAAGAATAAAAATAGTTATTTATAATATGCTTCTTAATATTTTGGATTTTTAAACAAATCAATATTACGCGTAAATAACACGCGCGCACAGCGACGTCTCGCCGCTTACTGAGCGTATATTGTTGTTATTATTTTTTTCGCAATTGCAGACAATAAAGGACAATGATTAATTATAATATTTATTCTTTAGACTTTTTTTTAGACAATACAAAAGATTTGTGACATGTAGGATTCATATTAAAAGAGTTATTCGACAAAAACAAAAACTTGGGGTCCCCAATCGGCACGGATAGGTTAACTGTTTTAAAGCTGATTTTTTTATATCCCTGTTTTATCCTTTGCATATGACAAAACATTTTTTTATATTTTTGATTTAAAAAAATCATTCCCACGATATAAATTTAACGTATTTTTAGTCCTTTAGATTTTTCCAAACCGTGTTCAACAAAAAATCAGTGTAAAATATTAATAATAAAATGTTCCATTTTATTGAACCGTTTTGTCTCAAAGCCGTGTAAAAAATAACATACAGGTTCGTATAATCGTTTTCTCCCACAAGACATTGGGGTTTAATTTTAAGAATGTCTTTTTTGAAGTTCAATTTTATTCATTTATTCTTTCAGTCAAAGAAACTATTTCTAGGACATAGTTTTCAAACTCTGTAAACTGAATTTCTTGTAATTTAATTTTCTGTAGAATCACTGATCCTAGTTCTACACCTCTCTAGCAATAAAATTTACTTTAAATCATATATCGTCCATATTCACTAAATACACTTATTATTATTAGTCAATGTTATTGGTATATTTTATAGTATCGTGTAAAAAAATAATAAATAAATATTTCTTGTATACTTTCGGCATAATCAGCAATTCGTATACTTTCGCATAATTATTTTATAACTATACACGTTATTATTAATTTAGGAAATAGAGTAATTTAGATTATATTACAGCCATTATGTAATTTTATATAGATTAGCATAGATTTCCATATACGATTATAACGTCAAAATAATTAGAGCAATTTAAAAATTTAAATTTATTATATATTACGTATACACCCGATTTTATTTTACACGGTTATAAAAATAAAAAATGCATGATTAAATGTTTCAGGATAATATTGTAGAAGATGAAATCGCGTAACACATATATAGAGAGGTATGTTTATTTATGCATAATTACAATATTTAATTAAGTCACATACGAATTTACATGGGATTTGTAAGACGTGTGTCGGTAAGATCGCGCTCCGTCTTACCGACTTACCGGCGTATTTCATTTTCCCGCAAAATTTGTGGATGATAAGTGTGGTCGGTAATAATAACAGGTGAAAGAAGGCAGACGACTGGCGTCTTAAGCGATGTTGGCCATTTGTCAGGAGCTTATTGTCCCACCACCGCCTCCACCGCCAGCCACCACCCGGGGCCACCCCCGCGTAAGCCCTCGGAATTACAAGAGCCGAGACAAAAAAAAAACGACGCCTCCTCCCCCCATTTCATTTACACTGTTGTCTAATTTATATCCAGTGTTTAAAATTGAATGCTTAAAAAAAATGACGTGTACTCACTCTGAAACCAGCAGCCTTTGGAGCCGAAATTAGGCCTGTGCAAAAACAACGGTACCCTAGGAGCATACTCGATTGCACACGTTCCTAATACTAATAACACAGGTAGTAACCATCCGAAGATCCAATACCAGTGGGCGCAGCGACATCGCTCCGGATTGGTGCATTCGGAACCCAGATGACTCCTGAAAAATAATAATAAAAAAACAAAATTAATTACTGACAAGGTAAATTAATAAAAGACAATACGGCACAAAAATGCCGACGATATCCGTAAAATTATATTGCTAAAAATAGCCATTAAACCGGATAAATATAATCCGGAAAAGCGGCTTAAATTTTCCCTTTCAAAGGATTTCATTAATTTCATTATGACCATATTCTTTTTCGGGAAAATAATGATAATATATCAAAATCAAATATATTAGGTTGGTTGAAAAACAATTACGACCGTAAAGCAACTGAAATTGTATAAAGATTAATATTAGAGAGTTTATAATAAACTGTATGTATATAAATTAAGATATCATATTTTGACTAAATACAAGGTAAACATATTTGGGGGTGCTGCGGAATATAAAAAATGTATATTTTCCTTATATTTTATTTAAAATATTAAAAAAACGTGGTAAAATTACTAAATATAATATTAACAATAACAAAATAAGTGAGAAAGTGACGCGTGACTCTGAGAAGTTGTGCACTACAGTGAGTCAGTATGACTGCATTGAGTCGCAGCGCGACATCACGTCGCATTGTGAGACCCCCCGCACTCCGCTACCGACCCGCATCCATTTAATACACGACGCTGGCAGCGCTCTTGCTTCGTGCTAGGTAACACTGCCCGCGTAGGCATTGACCAGATTAATATATATAAATTATGTTTATATTTTCGTGTACATAACACATTATCAATAGCCAGTGGCGTACGGTGAACTTGATGTAGGGTGTGCTGAATATAGGAAAAAAATACAGTTTTTTTTAATGAATTTTATTATTATATATAAAATAATTATATTCTTCGTTTTTGCGACATAAATTTTTCAAGTAATATCAATGGAGAAAAAAATACTCTAATAAAACTAAAACAGAAGGGCACACTTTACGATAGTTCCATTGTAAATTTATGTCGTAAAAACGAAGAATACAATTAATGTATAAATAATAATAATAAAATTCATTAAAAATACTGTATTTTTTTTCCACATTCAGCACACCCAAAATCAACACCACCATACGCCCCTGATAGACACATTATTAATAAATAAAATATATTTTTCCTCAATTTGCTTGGGGGTGCTGCAGCTCCGCAGTGCAATGAACGAGCCGTCTCTGATTCCAAGTACATTTGTGATCGAATGGTACAGAAGCGTTCGAAATAAAGAAAGATCCTACGCAAAACCCTGACACGAGGAACTGGCTGTAGAAGAGCTAGAATTGATCTGAGAATTAGTCCTAAAGATAGGCATGAAGAAAGAAGATCATGGTAGTCTTTCTACAGTTGATAATGACTAAAAAAAGGTGATAGTTTAACCAAAATCGTATAACAATTGAAGAGTTTGTAGAATGGACGTTAGGTGATTCAAGATTAACTGGAAAATTACAAAAAAACATCTCGAAATATTAACCTTTTGCACTCGAAGCTTTTTGAAGTCCTCAATACCTCAACACGTGTTATTTAATATATGATTAGTTTGGATTTGTGTAATATTATCATTGTTTATAAATATAGTGAATATTAAAAACCTAAAATTCTAATTTTATAAATAATACGTAATTGATTTGTTGCATGACCGTCATAGCGGCGGCATTCGAATGATACGGAAAACTTCGATGCCGCTTCTCAGGCGGCATTCGAGTACAAAGGGTTAAAGATGTTTGTAAGAGGGACATCACAAGAGTTTAAACATTGAAAATGCTTCATCTTATTTAGTACTGATAGTCTTTATGCTTGTAAAATTAAGAATCCGTGGTAAGAAATTATTCTACTTCACATGGCTTGGTTATGGTTATCCGTAGTAAAAAAATATCACATGAAGTTTGCGGATTTACTATCGTCTTAAGTGGTGATCGTCGCGACTTCTTGATACTCGTTAAATTAAGAAGCTGTGAATATTTTTTATTCGCATGTCTTAGCTGTGATCGGCCGTAGTCTATGTCTACATGTTTTTGGTAGCGATATGCATTGTGCAGATGATGAAACATCTCATTGGGACAAAGAACGGTTTGGGCTTTACTAACCTAGCCGTGCCGATAGGGTTTATTTGGGACCCCAAAACTCTTTTAATATGAATCATACATAGCAGAAACTTATTTTATTTCAGTAAAGACGTCAAAAGAAAAAAATATTATAAATAATCATTGACTTTTATTGTTCGCAATTCAGTAAAAATAAATAAAAACATTGGCTTCCGTTGCCTCGTACGCGATGTATTTTCTCGCTCGCATCCGGTAGGATGTGCTGAGTGCGAGTAAAACGAGCGAGTGACACGTGCTGCGAAAGCTCAGTCTACGGCGAGAGCATTGCCATTTACGCGACATATTGATTAATGAAATGTTAACATAGATCGAGTTTCTGATCTACTTAGTATCTTGACATTATAGTTCCTCAAGTAGAAGCTGTAGGATTTTATCAAATTTCAATAAATCTGTCCAAGAAATAAAATAGTATAGGGTTTTGATTATTCAGAAGAGAGCTACTACTAACAAAGTAATAAAAATCAAAATGATCCCATCCGGCTTCAAAAAGTTCTTCTTCAATTAATACATTGCCTACGGGGGACGTGGATTCCACGTCAAAAGCGCATTTGTGTATGTCCGGGGCGCGCATAACACACGCTAACTTCAGACCTTGAGGAGAATTTTGGCAAAAGCGGCTAGTGCATATAAAACCATTCATTCGAAATATTTTAGTTATTGAGTGTGAATTATTTAAGAATTTATTTATCGATAATTTTATTGATTACTTATGATTGTTTTTATTCAAAATAATTTCATCGGTAGGATGTTTGATTTGATGAATAATTCTACTGCGTGATATCGTCATTGTTCCTTAATTTTATGACGTTCCTCAACATTCGGAGTTTATAAAAACAAATGTTTTGGATAATAAGAATTATAGCCTGTCCAGCAACCCAAGGGCGAAAGACCTTGACATTTCAAACACACAAACATTCGATATGAATATTTAAAATTCAACATTTGAAAGACAATTTAGAAACCATGTTGACTCCTGCTTTCGGATTTAATTTTTTTTATATTAACTATCCAGTAAATGTTAAAGTTTAAGTAAATCATAATTTTGGCTAAATATCTTGAATAATAAAGCAGTTATGATTTTTTTTTGTAAAAAAAGGACGTTTCACCATGTTTTAGCGAATCCCGCCCCAGCGCAAGTTTGACCGCGATTCGCCCCGTAGGCAATGTGTTAACATGCACCGATTAACTCAGATTTTTTTTTATTATTTAATATATGCAAGTACTCTAGCAGCGTCGATGGCAAAAAATATGCTCAAGTAATCAAACATAAATGGCTTTTATTTCCAGGACTTGATTTGAATTTTTAGCGGCAATAAATTCGTATTCATCCATCGCTCACACGATACGACATAAGAGATTCCGAGTTTATCGTCCGTTTCATTACATTAAACACAATAAAAATGTATATTACCCAGTGCCAGTGCATTTCGCGTATAAATCGCAACGGCTGCTGATTTGATTAATTATTGGTTTTATTGCGGAAAATAAAAATTTAACGCGGTCTCCTCAAGTAGTCGGCGCCGTTGAAAAATTGTAACAAATAAAAAGGAATGAATGGCGATGTTACAGCGGGTCGTTTCGCTCGTGTAAAAAAAATTAACCAGAGGGTGGCTTTGATGTTAAAATTGTGTACACAAAAGGAGCGAGGTTGAAATAAAAAAAAAATATGGCACAAAAGAAAAAACGCGGTTATTTATCATTAAAGAATCTAATTAAATAGAAGATCAGAACAGTGTTGCCATACACGGGAAGACGCCGCGTGATTAATTACGCCATTTTTATTATCGCGAACTGCAGGGGGGCCCCGCTGTGTACATACATTGTGAAATATAATTTTTGCCAAGTTAACTCTCCACGTACTAAAGTTGGAAAGCAGACGAGTTATTCGGGGAGGAGCACATCTATTATTCCATCTAAAATTTATATCGTCGCTTTGAAATCGTGAAACATTCGGGGAATATCCCATTAAAAATTGGATTCGTGAAACAGATCGGCGACATCAAACGTAGTGGCTACGTTGATGAATTATTTTTGTGAAATTACATGTATACAAATAGAATTTGTTAAAAATATTGCTAGATAATACTTTAAAATTAATTAAAAAAATTGAAAAATACGCAAGAGGAAAACGCATCCAAAAATGATAATTCAAATATTATAGGTCATGCTGCATTAAAAGGTGAACGAAAACTGTAGTCTAACAACAGGTAGCCTGAAGCCAACAAAGGTGTCAAAAGTATACCGTCGGTAAAAGTATACCGTCGGTATACCGTCTTTTAACAATTTCACCGCCTGATATAAGAAGAATAGTGACAATCGACGTTCAGCGGACCTGTGAAATATAGGATATAAGTCACCTTATTTTTGGACTTGAACTCCCTTTTAGAAGACTCAAATCGAGAGCCAGCTATGCTAGAAAAAAAAACGTATTGACTTAACTGCAGCATAACGAGTTAGGAGGTGGAGGAAAAAGCCCTAGTGCGTGGAGTTCGGTCTGCGATCAGCAGAGATGCTACCACCACGTATTTTCCTGGTCTATGTGTCATGGAAGATGCTCAGCATACTCCGAACGAGCGTAGCAAGGTCATGGAAAACACTGAGAAAATTGGGCTACGAAGAAACTGCGACCTGCGAATGTAGAGAGGTGCAGTCCATTGAGCACTTGTTCAGATGCTGGCGTATCAGCTACCATCCAGACAAATAAAACATCGAAGCCGGAAACTAGAAGAATAACAAGTACTGAAAGCTGCTGACATGCGTGTCCTATCAAATAAAACGAGAAGACTCATAGTAGCTTTACAAAAGCAGGTAGAACTTGAGGATTGTTCTAATAGACGGCTACCATAAGGCATCGAATGAAAAATACCCACTTTAAATCCATCCGTTACGGCGGCTCGAAAACAGCTGTGTCGCCCGAAGCGGGTCTTCGAGAGACCCAAGCATTTCAAGTCAAAATATTGATGAATTCTTCAATAATATCGTGGCATATGTAACGCTTATTTATTCATTAGACTCTTTTAGACATATACAAAAAGTTTGTGAGAATAAAAGAGTCATTGAAAAACTTCGGGTCCCCAATAGACCCCATCGGCACGGCTACTAATGTGCGTGTGCCTTGAGTTACGCGAAACTTAATGGAATTGTTCAACCGCGTAAATGTACATACAGATAGACATCGTATAATACAGTTAGCCCTCCTATAGCGTTTCCTCTAAATCGCTGCTTTTTACAAAATTCCTTATCAACCAAAGGGGATTGACCTTTATTTCGCTCGACAATGTATTATAGATTTACGAAATATCTAAATTGACCTTAAACATATAATAATTTTGTAGAAAACAGTGATTTTCAGGAAACGTTATAGGAGGGTTGACTTTTCATCGTAAGCACAATGCCTTTTTTGCTTAACTTCAACGGTTCTTAACCTGTATTTCATGGAAGGCTGGTGATTTGTGGACTTCGCCTGAACTTGAATGAGAAATTTAAGGGAAAGCAAAGAAAAAGGCATTAAATTTGTGTTTACCAATGATATTTGATGCATTAACCCTTCGTCCGGGACATCCATTTTTAAATGGGAAAATGTAGATATTTAAACTTAGATGTTTGTAGATATTCCCAAGATTCGAATGAACAATCGCTACAAGGCTTTCAGAAGGTGTACGGCAAATTGACGGTTGTCACACCGGGATGACCATGGCGGTTAATGGGTTAAAATAGCATGTTTAGCTGATATCTTCATTTATTTAAATAACGTAAATACTGGTAACAACGGAAATATTTTAAACATCTATAGACAAAATTGTACTTTATAAAAAAAATACACATAATTCATAAAAAGAGAGTAAAAAATTCTCTTTCAGACCAAAATAACAATAAAATAAGTCGTATTGGCATTATTAGAATAAAAAATGTGAAATACTTTTCCGCATTGAATATTGTTTTCAGAAAATGCATTTTCTGCTGTCAAGATATATCACGTTATGAATTTTCGTTACAAGAGGAAGTTGTCAACAGAAAGTACTCTTAAAATGAAATTTCATAAGAGAAAGAAACGCAAAAGAAAGTAAAACCTATTGTGTTTTGTGATACTGAAAAGGTTAATAACCACTGCACTATTTCCTTTATAACTTTTTTGGATGGAAATGAATTGACATTTTTTTCTTTTTATAAAAAATATCAAATGATTATCTGTAAATATCTAATCTTGATTGAATACATTTTATTCATCTACAAATATTGTTTAATGAATACCGTGTAAAATGAGAGATCTCACATTTTTTTCAGCCGCATTATAGCATAAATCCATTTTTTTAAATATAATTTTGTTCCATACAGTGATTATTAAAAAAAAAACTTGATAAATACAATACAGTTTTTCACGTCAAATGCACCTATTTTCAAATCAAATGCATCCTTTTACAAATCAAATGCATCTTTTTATAAATCAAAATGCACCTTTTTACAAATTAAATGCACCTTTTTACAAATCAAATGCACCTTATTAAAAAATTAATAAAACATTTAAATACATTTTTTTCCCACTAATTACGTTTTTTTCAGTTTCTTCAAATATGTAAAAAAAAACGCGGTACACTGTATTTATGGAGTACCCCGAATTTGCGTTTTTCCACAAATTAAATTTGGGGTTAGATTCGGGGTACTAAATACTATGGAGCCCGTTTTTTACATTTTTGAAGGAATTGAAAAAAAATCGTAATTTGTGGGAAAATGTAAATTCGTGGTACTCCATAAATACAGTGGAACGCGTTTTTTTTTACATATTTGAAGGAACTGAAATAAAACGTAATTGGTGGGAAAATGTATTTAAATGTTTTATTAAATTTTAATAAAAGATACATTATTTATAAAATTACATTATTATAAAAAGATGCATTTGATTTGAAAAGGATGCATTTGATTTGAAAAAAGGTGCATTTGACGTGAAAAAACTGTATTTCGTTGATATCTGAAATAAATTAACTGGTTTTAAAAATGGATAACCAAAATTCTGGCATCAGACTGAGCTCATTATTTCATTTTATCTCAAATTCGCATACATATATTTAAATTAAAACTCTTAATATAACTAAAAATCGAATTAAAAATCTCTATGGAGAGTTTTAATAAAAGATAGATACAAGAGAACATAGAGAGTTGTGTTAGAATAATCAGTAAATAGTTTAATCCCGTAAAAGTATTTATTTTTCTATCTCATTAAAAGGTGCGATCTACAAAGCTCGAAAATGGTATATTAGATTGATTAAAAAAAATGGTTTCCAATTCTTTTCTTAAATAAATAAGACTTCATTTTTGAGAGTTCTTCGATTTATTTACCATGTATATTATTAAAATTAAATAAAATATCAATAGTTAACACCTACGGTGCGTACGCAATATCGAGTTAAAAAGTCATCAGGGCGAGATAGCTTTTCCGAACCCAATTTTTCATGTGCGTAACAAAAAATAAAATAAAAAAAACATTTTTGTAAATAAAATTTATCCCAGGAACAAGGGAGGCGCGATTAAATTTGCATCGCGGACGGGTGAGGGTTAATCCCGGGCCGGTTATTTTAATCAGGTCTGCTTTTCCGGACACTGAAGTGAGTTTGCAAATGCAGACACACACGTTCGTTCATTTTTTGTTATCAATTTATTGTCAGCGATACAGTGCTACTTGTTATGATCGTGCAAAAAAAAACGAGGCGTCAAACGGTGCGTATGATTTTTATTACGCGGTCATTCGGCGTGAAAATATATGAAAAAAAAAACACATACGGGGTCATTTTGGCAAATTTACGAAATACCTGGGTGTTGGGGGGCAATTTAAACGGTCGGTTACGCGGCTCCGTGTAAAATTTATATATCGGGTTATGAGATATCGGACGGGGGTTATGCGCGGTTATGTATTGTATATTGCATAAATTTGATTTATTGATATAATTTTTTTTCAATATACGTACATTTCGGCCTGGAACGCGTAAAATATTATATATATATTTTTTTCGCATTTAATCGGCGCAGCTGGCGCGCAGAACGGAAACGGAATTGACTTGTTACGGTAATATATATATATCGGAATTGTATAGGTCATCTGGCTTAACCCGTAAAACCCTACTGATATGGAAAATGATTGATACGATTTTAAGTGGAAACCTCTAAAATTTCATAAAAATATACATGTGCGTAATTTTAATGCGATTATACCCACGCAATGCCAATAATACAAAAAAAAATCAAAACGCAATTTACGGGGTTGCAGCACCCCCAGGGACACGTTTTTTTTAAATTCAATAGCACAATCTGTACAATAAGTTGCTTTTATAATAGATAATAATATGCAGAGAAAGAATCCAGTGATCCTATCTCCAAGGCGAGGGCTTTATTCAGCCTTTCTTATGATATCAAATATTATGTACCTTTTTAACCGCCTCTTTGTACTGGATTTTTTCTTTGTGAGCTTTGATGACAGTTTATTGGGATGATTTCATAGTTTTACATTATATTTATTGGTGTAGGACTCGATTTGTTCTACAACGGAAGGGACTTTTCGGTCATTTCTAATTACGTCGTTAGGCACAAATCAAGGTGCACCCGTGATCATGCTTACAGGAGGGCAGTTTCCCTTTCTTAGGGAAAAAGTTGAATGGACTTGAATATTTGATACACTTTTTTAAAGCATTTCGGATGCTTTGTCTAGATCCTCGTGTGGTGCCAGGAAAGCCGTGTCGTCGGCATAGGTGGCGATTAGGGTGTCTTCGGTGTTGGGCATATCAGGAAGATTTTTCTTGATTTTATACAGTAGTCCTGCATGCCAAACTCTGTTGAAGGCCTGGGTTATGTCTAGAAATGCCGTAGAGCAATACCTTTTTTCTACCAAGCAAACTGAAGAAAAATATATTTTTATATCATCATCATCATTTGCCAGCCACGAGACACTCACTCGTTGAATGTATGGGCCTTGCCAGACTCGCGAATAGCAGTCGAGGCCAAAGGAACCTGAGTCTCACACGTGACGCGAGAGCTCCCCTTTCGTATCCATACCGCCGTCTTACTATGCGGTTTTTTGTAAAGAGTTACCCTCTCTTGTCCATTGCTGGCATTGGACGCGTATCCTCTACCCTGTTGGTATCGAATTTTACCCTCCCGACTGTGTCCAGGCAAGTGGGAGGGGGTTTGCCTCGGTATTCCGTTTTCCTCTTCTCTATGAGTTATCTGCTTAAAACGATTCACAAGTGAAAAGTCGCGATCGACCACATACACACATATATCATCATCATCATTTTCCAGTCACAAGGCTCTCACTTGCTGAGGGCATGGACCTCACCAAACTCTCGCATGGTAGTTGAGGCCAAAGGAACCTGAGTCTCACACGTGACGTGAGGGCTCCCCTTTCGTGTCCAAACCGCGGGGACCCGAGCCGTCTTGGTATGCGGTTTTTTGTAAAGAGTTTCCTTCTCTTGGCCATTGCTGGCATTGGACGTACATCTTCTACCATGTTGGTATCGGATTTTACCCTCGACTGTGGATTTCTCACCACCAGAGCCAGTATACCTGGGAAGCCTAATCTGTTTGACCAATAATTGGTCTAGTCTTGATACTCGCTCCTCTTCCTTCTTTCACGAGGGACCCTCTGGGAGTCTTTCCATGATGAAAGGATTGCTATTGCGCGACAGGGCTAATAATCACTTGCAACCGGCTACTTGAGACTCGTTTTGGGCAGATGTGCATATGTATGCCTGTGTATATTATATAGGCGTGTGTGTGTGGTCGCTCGCTACTTGTCACTCGTGACTCGTTATAAACAGACATATATATGCACATACATACATACATCTGCCCAAAACGGGTCTCAAATAACAAGTCGCAAATGATTATTAACCCTGTCGCGCAATATATTAATATATATGTGTATTGATTATATATTATGTAGGTAAAAATATCAATTCGCTTTTAAAATATACCTATTTTATTTTAAATCTTCTGCAGCTCCCCTAAATATTTTCCCCGCTAGCCGCCACTACTTATATTTATTTAACAAAAATAAATATACCGTGTTTTAGAATGCAAGGATTAAAACAAAAACAATATTAAATGCTTGATGAATATCATAATTGCTATAATAATTAATAGAGATTATAATTGCTGATATTATAAGCAAGGAAATGTCTTCCAAGAATGGAATAGACATGATGTTAAGGAATTATTCAGCGGAAATGAAATAACAGAAGGCGATCGTTGAATTAATTTGCAATCCCGAAATTGAAAGCAAATCTAAAATTAATTCGGGAGGACCACATTTATTTAATTCTAAGAATATAACCAAAGTCATCGATTTAACTGAAATAACTGAAAAATATAGTGCTCAATATCGATCTTAATGTCGAATTCAAGGAGAAATAATAAATACAGTTAATCCCCAACTAACACTAAAATCGGGACAGCGTAAATTGGAGTCGTGTTATTAGGGGTATAGCCTGGCGCGTGTCGAATACACAGACGCTAAGCTAACTGGCAATGCAGACGGCCACCGCCCGGCTATTATTATTGCAACCGGAAACCATTAATCCAAATGTATAGTCGGCCTTGTATGTATTCGTCGACCGTCGGCGTGAATGCGACCGCGCAAGTGGGGTATAGGCGGCGAATATTTTAATCCATCGCGTTATTCGGAGTAGTTTAATAAGGGGTTCCACTGTAATTATCTACCGGTCGGTGACTACGTGGCAGTGTTAATCCGTGCGATGTGGAGCAAGAGCGCTGCTGAATGTCAGCGCTGCGGCGAGTTTTGGATGGAAGCGGCACGGTAGCGGAGTGCGGGGGGGGGGTCTCTCTGCTAAGCGCCGTGTCGCGCTGCGACTCAGTGCAGTTATATCGGACCCACTGTAGCGCGGTTATACTGACCCACATGTTCTGGAATGTGAGCGAAATATACTTTTTTAATTTTTAATATACTGCAGCACCCCCAAATATTTTACTCACGACCCGCGACTGCTACTGAATAATGGATAACTTCAAGATATGTTTTTTATTAATATATGGTTGTAATAATATAGGGATTGGTTTCTTTATCATAAACGCCATCGTTATCATTTATACAATATTGGTTTTGATAGGATTTTGGCAAACAATCGTGTTTAACAACTTGAAAAGAGACAGAGTCAAGGACTCGCCTGTTTATTTTAATCAAATTTACCTGAGTTTTTGTTGTTTTTTTTGCTGTAAACATGCGTATGCCAAAAGGACACCGCAATTCTTTCGGAGCGAGTGGGTCCCCGGGGATTCTGCACGCTCCAGCACCACGTCCTCTCATGCAAGTCGAAGAGGACGGTGCTGATCCGAGCGGAATCGATCGCGGCCTCGTCAGCACATAGGTAACAACAACAATGTCTATCAAACGGGGTTTATGGGATTTACCGGGATCTGAATAAGTCCCCACGAAGAGAAGTAGACGCAACTATCGCCTCGGATATTCTTCGGGGGCACCGGCTGGCAAATCTATTATCCCGCGGATTATTCGACCCCGCAGCCATTTTTGATGGACTGCGCGGGGAAGACCCGATTTGCGCCCGTTACACCCCATCCATCAACCATAAAGTGTATATACGTATACGCTCGCGGAATTTTGATACAGGTATTGCCCGTTAATCCCGGGGATACTTTACGACAGGGACCCGGGCGCGGATAAAAACTGAGGACGTTGCAAATTTGTTGCTATTTTTAACCGGTGGTAAAATTTGACATAAACAGCGTGATGAATATGTTGCGAGTATGGCCAGAAAAATATGGAACACGACGTAAGAATGACCTAAAAATGGGCATTAATAAATATCAATAGGTTTATTTATACATTAATACGCGGATGGAGGATGGAATTTTTCCGAGTTTCCAGGAAAAGTCTAATTCATCGAGTGGCGGAAAATACGTCTCGTGCGATAATATAATGAAAAGCCGGTAAATAAAATCTTATTATAATGATTTCTGCGAGTTTCTGAGCACTTGTGTATATATTAAAGGACGAAAATTTATAAATTGATTTGAAATGCTATTTTTATTCAACATTTTGCTTTAATTTTTTTATTGAGTCAATATTTGGTCCGAATGGAACAGAAAAAAATAGATAACATCGAAAAAAGGCGGAAACATTAAAAATGTGAATGTTATCTATTCTGCTTTATGAGGATCATCAACATAAATATTTATTTTGAAAAATCTCACTTGTCAAAGTATGCTTCATACAACATAATACATTTAAAGTTTGAGATTTATGGAATTCATGTGTCATAAATCCGAACTGATTGAAGAAATTGATCATCGTCTCTCCTATATAAATAGCAGGGGTCGGCAACATTTTTTAAATGCCCGCCCTTCAAATATCTTAATTTAAAATTATGTTTTTTTACTAAAAAAATGATATTTATTTTCATGTTTAAATATTTCCCTGCCCTCATCTATTCATCTCACGGTGCTTTCCGTCCCCTATTATGTAGGAAAGACATGAAGTCATTTTATAAAATCTATGTATTATTACGATTGATATTGAAGGTATCTCCTTATCTGGATTTATTTTCTCAAGTCTATTTTTCTTTTTGCTGTATTTTTCTGTTTAGACATGGTTTTCAGGTTATTAAATATTCTAGGATATAGTAACATAGTTTACGACGTAGATGTATCAAATATCTAACTGTCTTCACGAGGTTGTGTAGCTCTCTCGAAAATTTGCAAGAATCCCGTACTCCGATATTATTAACACTTTATGAGCCGTTCATGCCTTTTGGCGTGAGAGCCATACTTGGCATTTTTTTTTCTGATAACGATGCAGAATGTAATTCTACTATTTGACCACAGATGGATACACGTGCATATTAGCTTAGATTATCATTACATGAAACCATGCGGCCCCCGGGGTAGGTTTGATGTAAAACCTTGCGGCTCATAAAGTGTTAAGGATGAGTTCACAAAGAACATATTTTTAGTATTTTTTAAGTTTAATATCATCATCATCATCATTTGCCACCCACGATACACTAACTTGTGGAGTGTATGGGCCTTACCAGACTCTTGAATGGCAGTCGAGGCCGAATCTGAGTCTCAAACGTGACGTGAGGACTCTTTTGTGTCCAAACCGCGGGGAGCCAAGCCGTCTTGGTATGCGGTTTTTATAAAGAGTTTTCCTCTCTTGGCTATTGCTGACATTGGATGTGTATCTTCCACTACTGATGGTATCGGATATACCCTCCGGACGGTGTCCAGGTAATTAAAAGAGGATTTTGCCTCCGTATTCGTTCTTTTCTTTATGCATATATATCTGACTATTACAATTCGCAAGTGATTATTGACCTTGTGGCGCAATAACAATCCTTTCACCATGGGAAAGACCTCTAAACTAGACCATTAATCGGTCAATAGTTTAGGGTTTACCCTCCCAGGGCATACTGGTACTGTGGTGAGAAAGCCGGTAAAGATATTTATTTATATATGACGTAATGTTCTTAATAAAGAATTTTACATTCTTCACCTAATGCTTAGTATTATACAAGGTAGCCACTGAAATACTAAAGGTTCTGAAAAAGGGATAACTTCGGAAAATATAACGGCAACATTTTAATATCAAAAAAAATGTAGCGATAAAATGATTCAGAATTCGGGATTCTTGAGAATCTATCTACCTCTACCCGTCATCGCTCTGGACAATAGACATTGCTACAGAAGATTCTGATACTGTATTTAAAAATATACCCGTAAGAGATCCAAATGGTAACAACTTGATAAAGAGTAATTATACCCATTTTAATTTAAATTAGAGTACTGAGATTCCCAGGGAATTAAATCAGCATCAATTACATCCCCAAAAATCACTGTTTAGTGTAGTATTATAGCTGAAAGAGTTATAGGTCACTATTTTCTAAAACATCAGACAGAAATAATGGTGGAAGATAATACGAGAGGTTTGGTTCCTACAGGTTGAAGTTACTGCGCTGGACCTGTGTCCATCACTAAAACTTCTGATTTACAGCACAAATTTTAATTAATAAAATGCACTGAAGTGTTCAGTTTGTAAGATTATGTTTTAGACAGCAATCAATCAACGTGTTAAAATGAGGTCAATGAATTAACCAATAAGGACTCAATATAGTTCGCAAAAACCAACAAATTGCAGAAGGAAGCGAGTATAAAATAAACTATATGATCAAAAAATTGTTTCAAAAGAAATGGCAAAAGCTTTTAGCTAAATTAATAATAAGAAAATGAAAGTATGGACACTGATAGATCCTCGAAGGTAAGCCGTCTTATCCATCAAGCACTTTTCTGTTACGAGGATATCCATGTATATGATGGAAAGACACGTCAAACTGTCCAGACAAAATTGAACATGCTCATAAGAAATAGCAGCAACCTTAGAGATGCTTTCAAATGAATTTGTATATGTAATAAATATTGATTTTTATTTATTATTTAAATTTTGAACCGCCGCGGATGTTACGAATGCCTTATTATTTTCGGCGGAATATAGACAACGTTAGACGAGAGAGAAAAAAACACGGAAAAAGTACATGGCGTTGACAAAGGATGAAGGCAGCGGAGAGGAAACGGCTAATGCGAATACAATGCTAATATAAACATTTCATTCAGATGATGCGATTTCATATTCAAATTATCCCATTTTTGCGCCAATAATATACATGACAATAACATTTTTGGTATTCAAATTTTCGGCAAGCGCTGACATATGCAAAAAAAACGGCCATAAAAATAATAAAAACGAAAAGCGGCGAAATGGCCGAAAAAAAATTAATTCAAATGATCAGTGTTAATTAAATTTCGCTTATGCGGAGGACACACGTGCGATTATTAATATTAATATTGACCCGACGGGGTAGCATGTGTTGTACGTTTCGTGTATTAATATATAACCTTTAGCGATACGTATATTTCTATATATATTTACGGTATGCAAGATGAAGTTTAAATGATCTGAAAAGACTGCTTCTTATCCCGAAACGGTCCAATAATGAATGCCAATCCCCCATTTTCGATGAATTGAATGGGCACTGAATGGGCCATAAATGATCCCTCTCGGAAATATGATGGGGGCGCCATAGAATTTTTGTCTGATTTTTATTAAAATGAATAAAAGTCGTCATCCGAAAACCTGGCGTGTGTACGTACTCTCGGACAAAAAAGCGGAAAATCTGGATGCTTCGCGGATATTTTCGTTCTGAAAGCAATTTGTCAGCGCGTTTATTAATATTTTGCATGAAAACGCGGATACTTGGCGGGGTATATGCCCATTCAAATTGAAGAATATAATGATAATATGAATAAAACAAACGGAATCCATCCACTCTCCGCTCTATACAACGCGCATAACTAAAACAATAAAGGGAAAAGGAAAAAGTAAATTTCGTCGACAACACGAATATATTATATTCCATGTCTTCTGGCTTTATTTATATCCGCCATATAAAAGGCATGCGAACGGTCAACGGTTCCTATTTATGTACATTAGGCAAATGCCAATTTAGTTCCTGGTAACTCGGGAAGGGGTCATATAATTTTATTGTCGATATGAATATGTATTAAATGCAAAAGCACGAACATGGAGTATTTGATTAAAAAATATTCGGCTGTACAAGTAAGCCCGTATTGTAACGAACCGCGCCATTTAATATATAAAGCAATAAAATTGCAAATATAAAATTGCGCGTGTATAGGACTCATAGTGTATTCATGGTATTGCTATATAATATAAGCCCTAATATCCCCCGGTCGGTTTCGAAGGATGATAAAACCTAGGCGAATTATAATATATATTTATTAAATCAAAAATAATTTACTAGTCTTTTCACAATAAATAGGTATAATTTTGGCGTTCTTATCTTATTTATTTATACATTTTCCATAGAAACATACAGCTTATATATAGATAACAATATGCCAATTACATGACCCCAAGTTTTTGATTTTACTCGAATCTATTTTAATATAAATCCTACATGTCCCAAACTTTTTGTATTTAAATAATCAATGATATTGTCCGCAATTGCGAAAAAAAATAAAATCAACAATATTGTCTTCCATTAGCACGGGAGCGATGTATTTTATCGAGCATTTACAGCGAGTGCGAGCGAGAAAAAATATTTTTCTATATCTAACTTTCTTTCTTGCTCTAAGTAATGGTATAAAGGCGATTTTAATCTAATAATGATAATTCCAAAGCATACTTAAATCTTTGTTTACACGATAGTTACGTTCCACCGAAAACGGTGTAAAAAAGGTATAGAATTCATAAAAAAATTGAAGATTGGTTCCCTAAATAATACTAACGCAAAGTCTATAGTAATTCCTCCAATAACGCGATTTCCGAATATATTAATTAAATTATAACGAGTTCGACAGTCCCTCCTATAGCGCACTAGAGTATAATTTTTCATTGAAGCAGCCAGTCCTCATATACAGCTCCCTGATATAGAGCAGCGTGTGCGTCAGTCCTTCCAAAACGCAAAATTTTCTAGGTTTAATTAATATTTTGTAAATATCCAATAACAAAAAATTATACGTTACAGATTATTTAATATTTAAATATGCGAATTTAAAAAATATCTATGTATTTATTTCATTCAATTTACAAAATAACATGAAAAAGTCCTATTCCCAAAAATTGTATAGATGCCTAGACGCGTGAGTTTCTATAGCTTGGTCACGATTTTTACACTATAGAAGGGCTGACCAATTTATTACTGTCCTGCGTTGTTGAATTTCTTGTTATTAAGAAAACTGTAGCCGTATCGATGTAGAATAATCGATAGCCAGGAGAAACTCGTCATGATTGGTATCAAGGAGATTCGGGTCAAGATTAGAGAGATGTTAGTGATCACGGGTCTTATAATTGTTTTTTTTTAAATATGAATTTTCAAACCCCATCTCAGACACGGTTTGTTCATGAAAAGAATTCCTTCCATGGAATCTGCAGTATTCTATGAAACCGCCACATTTCAAACGCATCTACTGAGGTCTATTGAGAATATCTTGGACCACTAAATGCACAAACGTGTGTCCTGGAAGAAATGGGGAACGAAAAAGATGATATCCTATCGAATATAAATATGTTTCCAAAGAATTCTTCGATTCTTTGGATAACTAGCTAGAAGAATCGATAGCCTGGAGAAACTCGTCGTGCTTGGTATCAAGAAGATTCGGGTCAAGATTAGAGAGATGTTACAGATCACGGGTCTTATAATTGTTTATTTTTTAGATACAGTGGACCCCCCAATTACACTACCCCGAATTACACGCTCAGTTTAAATATTCGCCGCCAAACCCCAACTTGAACGGTCTCATTTACGCCGGCGGTCGACGGTCGACGAATACATACAAGGCCGACAATTCATTTGACACGGGTTCGACTGCACACACATAGCCGGGCGGCCGTCTGTGCGGTGCATACAGTCAAACGTTGGCCTAGGGTCTGGTATTCGACACGTGCCAGGCTTTACCCCCAATAACACTACTCCAACTTACACGGTTCCGATTTTAGTGTTAGTGGGGGTTCAACTGTATTAATCTTTAAACCCCATCTCAGACACAGTTTATTCATGAGGTTCAGGAAAGTTTAAAGTTCTTCGGCACTTTCTCCGAGTATTTCCTTGTCGTCCGCGAAACGGATGTTGTTGAATGCTCTTCTAATAAATGACTTCACGAGAAATTCCGAGTAAAGCTGGTTGACAGATAAGAAGGGTTGTGGCTGGCATTAGTTTAATTGAACTTGGCGACTATTACACATTAGACATTTAGGTCCTTCGAGGACATGATTTTAAAGTATGGTTAAATGTCGTAGAAATTCATGCATCAGTTGGATTTACTGATGATTCACAAATATTGAGATGATATAGCAGAGCGAAGAATCTAAGGTCTAAAGAACCATTGTCATCTTATCATGTATGATAGCAACAGATAAATATGATATTAAAGGTTCATTAGTAAGATATGCTTAAGAGGAAAATTATTCTAGATAATTTCTTCAAAAGTATTGTCTCAAGTGTATACGAAATAAATTTTAGTGAGAGAAATATATTTGTTTATCTCAGTAGAATGCGTCGTCTGAGAATTTTGTTTTACAAGATTCATACGTATCTAGTGTATAAATAATTCTCATACATATATTACGGACACGGTCCTCTTAAGGCGTGGCCAAGACGTCTACCACGGACGACTCTTCGTCCTGGGAATCGTTTCAACTAGTCCGCGAGTTGCTTTAATAAAAAATATCTACAATGTGTATAAGTATCAAATTATTATTTTTTTAATATTTCTGAAAGCATTTTCCAAGAAATTTCCATGAGTAGCAGAGAAAAAAAAAACATTTAATTAAACTTAGTGAATCAATGCGACAATATTATTTTATTATAAAATAAGAGTTAATATATCAGATATTAATAATAATATAATCATGCTGTATATGCAATATGATGATTATTATTTTAATTTATTAAGAAATACAATTTTGACAAGCCGTAAATTTAAATTAATGTCCCTCTTTAAAAAAAATATATATATAAATAATAAAGAAATTAACCCTTTCGGCGCAGCCTTTATGAGCGCTTTCAATTCATCACGACCTTATGCAAACAATGGATTATTCAATAGAAAAGATTCTCCATATTTTTCCCGACTTTATGCTAAACATTTAAACCCGTCCCGCGCGTCTAAATCATTGCTGTGGGCATACAAGGGTTAGGTTAGAGGGATCCGAGGGAGTGGGCGACGTAGGGAGGGGGTTAGCATACAAGGACCTCCATATGTCGTAAATCTGCGTTTATCGCTAAAAAGGCCTTTCGTAACTTGCGACCCGTATATAAAAAAAACTTGGCCACACATGCCAATCTCTATGGGCATCTATGAAAATATTTAACGCGAAAATAAACACGCTTTTCCGCGAATGACGAATAAATAGACGCGCTGATCTGTCAATCAATCAAGGGAAAATTGAAATTGATCGATTTTCAGCCGGCGTGCTATTTCAGTTAACTCCGTGTGAATAATACATGAGCTTTTCCGACGTATCGTTCATTAATTAAAAGAAAATGCGGTCTATTTCTGCAACTCGGATGTTCGATAATAAAGTCACGTATTAATTTGCATCGATTCGAATTAAATGTACACACGGGATCACAGCATCACATCGTCAAAGAAATCAAATTGAAATCTGAAATATTAATATCGCATCGCATAAGGTGTGTGATGGGGAAGAGAGTGAGGGAGAGGGGAGGTGGGTGAAGATCGATCTTTCATTTTTTTGTCGAAAGAAATGAAAGAGAAAGAGGAAACTGAGGAATGTGGGAAATGAACCAGCTGTCGAACAACTTTGCGAATCGATTCATAAATATGAAAAATGTCGCGATTTTATATCTAGGTATACCGGAAAGAAATCCATTATTTGTGTCTCATTTGAGATCAGTCTGTCCTGAACACGGTGAAATAAACATCTTTATAAGATTTTTTTTCTATAATACATTTCTTCGGCTTTCTTGTCATATATTTTATTTTATTTTTAAGACTTCAATAAACAAGCCCGAATGCTTTTGAGGAAAAAACAAATGGATTTCTCCTAATATATAACAGCGAGGAGAGGGGGTAGAACCTCCGCGCGAATATAATAATTGGCAATGTTATCCGGTTAATTAATTGCACAAAGCAGATTTAATTAGTCGAACTATGTCTCCGGTGACCCGATCGATCATATTGAAAATGTTTTGGCATTGTCACTTCATCTCGCGTTATCAAGTTGTTGTGTATCAAGGGGGATTCGTATGTACGACTAGTGATATACAGGTTGATGCAAGATTATATTAATATATTAAAAAAACAACAACAACATAAAAATCAGGCAGACAATACACGAACATTTATTTACCTTAATTTCACATCATTGGGAGTATCACTCTCTTCTATATATTCACATTTATCTAATGTGCCACTACAAATCAATTGCAAACAAAAATGTTAAATAAAAATAAAAATATATAAATAATAAATAAAAACAAATAATAAATGTACCGTTTATTTAATGTTTGCATTTCAGTGCCATCTGTTTTTCCAGACGTACTTTCCCTTTGTACTTTGATTTGTATTCTATAAAACAAAAAATTAGCTAAATATTAAGAAATCATGAAGATTATATAGATACGTGAACAATGACAGTTGGCAGTGTTGCCATGTGACTATTTTAACCATATCAGTTAGCAATAATATAATTATTTTAAATATATTGTTGTATTATACGTTAGATGATATGGCAGTATCTCAATTAGAGTTGTTTTAATGGGTTTCAAGCACTAGGAGTGTTAAGCGAAGCAGTGCTTAACGAGGCAATTAAACATAGGGTCGATAGGGATAGGGGAAGTCAATGAAAATGACATCTCGCATCGTAACTAATATGAGCCCTCTAGCTTTCTTTTTATGCCATTCTTTATTGCCAAGGTTAACGAGCTTCCATGTAGTAGGCGTCTTCGGTATCGCATTTCTGAGATAAAGTTTTTATTCAATATTTTCATGAAAATAGATTATACCAAAGTTGGGACTTAAACGTATTTTACTATTTTTCGATATGGATTTAAATTATCCATATTTTTTTATTTGTAAATACAGCCAACCCTCCTATAGTGCTGAAATAGGGAGTACGCTATAGAAACCCGTTCATAAAAGAAGAAACGATTAGGGGTTAGGTTTTTTAAATGGATTTTGTAAATTGATCGAAATCAACACATCAACCATTATTCCATTAAAATATATTTTAACCTTGGATATCAGATCAAACCCTAAAGATGCTTCTTATTCATTTCCCCAATGAATATCTCTATTAATAAATTTGTAAAATAAAATAACGAGTCACTCATAGATTCCACTAAAAGTGGATAGAGTGCAAAGGGTTAAAGATCTATTTTTATTTGTAACTTGATCTTGAAAATTATGCATTTTGCAGAAAACGGCGCTCTAGAACGAGGCATTATAAGAGGGAATGTCGCACACTTTAAAGAAAACCGTTCTGTAGCAGGAAGCGCAATAGGATGGTCGATGGAATAATAAATAATTAACCATCCCTTCAAGATCCGGAAATTTATTGATCAAAACAGTTGATTGCTTCTATCGTTTGTTATCAGACTGGTTTAGACATATCAATCTCTAGTTCCAGCTTCTTGTTTATATCTTTTTAAGACTGTTAAATAAATATAGATTCTATGATATTCAGATATTCCATGTCCATCTAGTTAGTAAGACGCTGCTTGAAAAATACTGCTTTTCACATTAGAGCCATTGCTATACTGCCCTTCTATAATGCTATCTTATAGTAATTTCTGAAGCCACTTAATCGCTTCTACGACATGGCGTGATTTTAAATTTAAAATTTTGTCTAGAGATGAAAAAAGGCATAGGGAAAACTCATGAAATACTAGATTTGAAAGTCCCAAGTTCGCACAGAATAGGGCGGAAAATCAGTACTTCACGTGCTCGCCATTGTTGGATTTAATTCCGCCCTTCACAACGATGATCTCTCATTAGGGCGGTAGATTGACGCAGTACAACTTATCAATAATGTGAGTTTGTAAGGAGTTATATGGAAAAGAAAAGCGGCTGAAAAAAGTAATTATCCAATCGTTTATCTTTGGATTGCAAGGGGCCCGTGCACCAACGTTGGTGACAAAGATTCTAATAGGCAGGGGCGGCTCGTACATATACACTGCAGAGATGAAGCACCCCCAAGCATATTGGGCGCCTTATGACGCCTTGAATTCCCTCAGATTAGAGATGATACAGTAGAAATTTCTTAGGTATCTCTACATGAGGGAGTTTTGATTCTACCCAAGTTTATACCCCAGCGCATGGGTACAGGGCTCCCTTGGGGAATGTGTCCCTCGAAAAAAGAAGGTCGATTTAATTGGCAAAGCACTTCTTCAAGCTGTTGGTTGGCGCAGTTTTCTTTGTTGTTATATATGCTTTTTTTCATGTTATCATTATGTTTTTATGCGTGATTGGCGACCTGGGTTATTTTGTAATGCCATTCACGCATTATCTTTAAAATAAATAAATAAATACTAAAATAAACTCTCTAGTCGTCAGCGCTATTAGCGTCGTGTGTTGGATGGATGCGAGGGGCAGCGGGGTAGGGGAGGGTCTCGTCGCTAAACGCAGCGTTGCGCTGCCATTTGAAGCAGTTCAGCGCCGCTCATACTTTTTACCGAGACCTCCAAATATTTTTCCAATCCGTATCTGGAAGAACGGAAGGAAATATACAATCTCTCTTCGCGTGTATGCGGTTTTATTTTTTTTTTATAAAAATGTTTCTTTCATTTTTTCGTTGGTGAAGACAAATGTTTTGGACGTATAAAACATTTAGATTAAAATATATGAAAAAGAAGTAAGAATGTCATTATTTTCCACAGAGTTTACAGAGCTATTTAATGTTCAGTTTATAATTTTAATTATTTTTTAAAGTAGTCGCGTACTCCTATTCCATGATATTATAGTTTACTGAATATATGTATACATGGAATAGCAGGCTTTTGGCGCCGAATCTCTCTCGGTTATTGCAGGGCCGTCACTGGAGACGGGGGCTTATTTCCAGCGGGCCGCATTTTATGCAAAATTCGCAAACCAGAGAGTCCTTTCAGCACTATGATATTGTTCGCCAGACGCACGAATAATGGGTCCGTTTGTTTCGCTAATGCGATTAGCCTCTATATCCACAACTGGAAATTTCCAAAATTGAAAAGAGATGCTCTCACCAAACTTTCAATCTGCACCGGTGCGCAAATTGGAACGGGTGACGTCACGGTGTACGGACTGCGGTGATGAGCTGGAGCACTCAAACCGACAAGCAACGCCCATGTAGAACGATATTTATTTTACCTCCTCCTAGAAATATTTTAGAAGCGGCTAATCCCTAGTCGGGGATTAAGAAGTTACATATGCATTAAGCAGCGTGCAATACTCCTACGGCACAGCACACTTATGAACAAATATCAAAAGCAACGACTGAATTAGACTGAAGAAGTTGCGGCCGTGATGTCTCTCTGATGACGTCATACACCCTTCAAAAGTCTCAATCAAGTTTCTTATTGCGAAGGCGCTGAGCGGGCCGCCTCACCTCGGCAGAGACATTAATCTCGCCGTACGAGCGAAAGAGTTGAAGTGACTTCTTGCAAGTGGCAAGGAGCACCCATATAGTCTGCTAACTTATAACAAGGGTGTCACATCCACCCCCGAACTAATGAAGATTTATACTCAGCGCGCCACTTTCAAAGCGAAACGTCAGAAACTTACGGACGGCTGAATTCGGTGTTATCAAAGTTGTACGGGGCGGAGTGCGTGGCGGAGCATCCTGGAAAAATGGATAATTATATATGGAGGGGGGGTAGGACAAGGCGGCAGAAAGAAAATTGAGATGGGGCGTCGCCTTCTGCAGCGGCGGAACAGACCGAATGTAATCAAGGGATCTCGCGCCATATTTTCTTTCCATATTCTCCATAATACGGTACATAACCTAATACGAAATTTATTTTAGATACGCGCAGGGGAGACTCAATAACGGGAATTGACCTTCTCCGTGCTGAACCTGATTAAAATCCGAGACGTCCGAATTGGGGTATAAAATGAAAAAATATCTTATCCAATTTAAAAACATAAAATAGTGTATAGTATTATTAAAAAATACAGGATAAAAACTCATTGAAAAGCCATCTTAAGATAAAGTTCGAATGAGAACACGGATAATTGTTATAATACATAGAAACTTCTTAATCTTAAACACCGTGCAGAGAACTTGTTACTGTAATTATAATAAGTAATAAACACCCATCCCTTGATTTATGCGTAATATCATACTTTAAAATATTGAATAACTTTTACGTGATTAACACGTTAACACCTGTAAAAGTTATTTAGATGTCATATAGAATGTTTTTAAAAATATTTATGACGGTAGTTTGAAGCGTTGGAATTAATTAAGTTAATGCTATCTATCGATCGTTGAATAAATAATATAAATTTTAATTTAATTGAAATAATATTAAAATTAACCAGTGTCGTGGTTTGACACTGGGGGGATCTTTATATGGGCGAATGGTGCTTTGGAATCTTTCGGTTATGCTATACATCTATCGTAGTCAAATAAATAACGTCTGAAAAAATAAAAGCTTTAATAAAATGTAATGCTTGATACAAAATATTTATAATTTAATAATTTTGAACTAAAATGACAAAAAAATAATTATAGCAAACTATATATAAAACAAAATTTATTATAATTCGACCTGCTATAGCGCAGACTTCCTATAACACGGTAGATAGTTTTCATGTTATAGAGAGAGGTAATTTTGCAGTTCCCTTTTGAATTTTCTGCTTTTTTTTAGCGTATTGGTCTGCATTTGGTAAAAAGTTAGAACGGAACCGTGTTATAGAAAGGTTTTCGCCAATTTATAATCATTTTAAATACCGTGTTAACCAAATAACTAAATTCTGCAAAACATACAAAACAGTGAAAATTTAAAGCATTGTATAGATAAGAAATTTA
This sequence comes from Philopotamus ludificatus, assembly GCA_022495035.1. Lineage (NCBI taxonomy): Eukaryota > Metazoa > Arthropoda > Insecta > Trichoptera > Philopotamidae > Philopotamus > Philopotamus ludificatus. The sequence goes on along the minus strand of JAGXCT010033838.1, from coordinate 13,970 downwards.
AAAAAGAGATTGATATTAAATATCATAAAAGTCTGTTCAATCCTTTTTGATACCGAGCCTATCTGGAAGGGCTATGGCAAAAATGCCGACCCTTTTTAAATAAAAAAAATCAGAGAGTAAAATATTTTCTGAATAGTAGTTTTAACAAAAAAAAAACATCTTTCTCCAACAAAAATTATCGAAGGTCAGACGAGGATAATTTTTCGTCAAACATCGATATGTTTATCTGTCACCATGGGCGCATTCAAACATATTTATATTAAATTAACTATTTATACATATATAAGGATTTTTATGAACTTTAAATAAAAATAATAAAAAAATACGCATATATTAATATTATTAATATACAGATGCCGTAACGAGCTACGCTACCGGAGCTTATTTGTCTAAAAAAGTCCAAAGAATAAATATTATAAATTATCATTGTCCTTTTTTATCTGCAATTGGGAAAAATAAATAAAAACATTATTCACTGATGTTTTTTTTCACTCGCAATTGGTACGATATGACGAGTGCGAGTGACACGTGCTGCAAGACCTCAGTGTGTGGCGAGACATCGCCGAGAATGTCGTTATTTATGGGTTATATTGATTAGTTAAAAATCCAAAATATCGTCTAAATTATGAAGCATATCATGAATAACTAATTAAAAAAATGATGAAACATTAATCAATATCTTGAATTGAAATGCTTGGGGTATCAGAGAGACCCCTTCGGATGACGCGGTTGTTTTCGAGCTGCCGTGACGGATGGGTTAATTCGTGGCCGATCTATCGACCATTAAAAATGTCTTTAATACCACGACTTCGAACCGGAACCGAAAACTAGGAAAAGCCGTTTTTTTTGTTTGAATGAAAATCGGTAGTTAAATAAAAAAAAAACACTGGCGTTAAGAAAAATTAACGAATATCGTAGTAATATACGAAATATTATATTTTAGCATACAACTTCATCTAATCATTTATATTTCCGTGTTTTATCTTTAAAGTCATATAAGGATTAAATAAAAGGTACAGGAAAATCAGAATTTTACTGTGTCGACAATATTTTTCAACAAATGTTATAGATTTTTCATTATATTGAAAAAGAAAACAGTGATTAAACTCCACGGGGATGATTAGAATATTTTTTCCAAAAATTAACCCCATGAAATATGCATCACATAACTTCGAAACCGCATTAAAACTTTTCAAGTCCCGCTGAAATTCAGCAGTTCCTAATTTACAGGCCAAGTTTAGAATTTCAACAATAATTAACACCAACAACATTATCAACAGCTTTTTATTACAGTAATAAATATATTTTTTGGTTTGTATTAAATATAAAATGTATATTTATTATAAATTCGCTAGTAAAAATCTCAGAGTGCTTATATTTATCTTAATAGAAAAAAATATACATTAAATATAATTTTAAATAAGATCCGGACTCGAATGGAAAAAAACAATGGAGACGTGCGTCTTGAGTTATACTACAAAGTTCCGTAGAGAACGAATAATGTGAGGCATTAGACGAAGACTGTTTTTCCACTCGCATCCGGATCCTCATAAAAAATATGAAAAACATATATTTATATGATTCCTTTGATATTTCCGAAACACCGGATACAATTGACACGTTAATGCGGGATAATTGAATTAATTCAGGTACATGGCCCGCCGAATGAAAGGTCTGATTCGATTACATTTCCATTTCCTGTAATTATCACTTATTTGATTAGATCGAGACAAGATATCGTGTATCCGCCTCTGATATCGGATATTGTGTATTTAGACGCGTTTAATATATAGGTGATAATAATATACGTCGTAAATAATTCAATATGTTATTAAAGAGAAAAGTAATAATAATTGAAAACTCATTATATTTATGTGGGAGCAAATGTTCTGTGAAAAAATAAAAATAAATAATTGCAATATGAATATTTCCATTCACGTTAATTTCCGGGGCAGACAATGGCGAAACCGATAAGCGATCGTCCATGAAACGAAAATCCAATTAAAGCTCGGTATTATATTCCATAGAACAAAATTTAAATTGAGTCCGCGCGCAAATACCGAAAGGGAAAAGAGCAGGGGTCCCTTATGTATATTTCTTGTTGCCAATATTCGTTAACCAGAATCAAAACACGATCAGGCCGTGGGACTCGCAAATAATCTGCTCGCTTTGGGTGTCGCACGTGATGCAGCCGCCGGGGGCGCTCCCGGAGAACGGGGGGCGAGATGGGAGGTGGCCGGGTGGGCGGCGGCAAGTTCCGAGGAAATGAAAGGCCGCTAATGCGTTCATAAAGATAAGGAGGGCCTACAGGCGCAGGCAGTGTTGCCACCGTAAAAAAAGACAGACATTAATTCACAGTTGCTTCGTTACGGGACCCTTCTTATCCCCCAGCCGTTAGCACTGCCTCGAATTAAATAATTACCAATTAAACACCGTAAATATTTGGGTGACGAAATTGGAATTTGTCATCGTCGCTTAATTTCAGCAAGCCATGATTTCCGGTTTATGATATATTTCACGAGACGAATAAAATGTTAAACTCTCTCTGGAGAGATTATCGAGAGATTAACCATGTGCTTGTTGAATGTTGTTTTTAAAACCAATTTATCTGCTATTTTTGCGAAACTCTCATAGGTGTTATAGTATATTTGTTTGAAAGCTTCGATCGTTTTAGGTAATTTTAAAGTAAACACGCCATATGATTCTGTTTAATATACTGAATGCGAGTTCTTTAAATATGTATGGCATGTAAATATAAATATATTATTCAGACAATTGAATAAAATTTGGTATCATAGCTTTATCATCATTTTTTTAAGGGGAAAAAATTACGGATCACGTATTTTACCTTTTATGTAATAAATTTTTCATTAATTGGAATAAAATTTATGGAGTTGATGGAGAGCAGAGCGATCGACTTTTTTTTATTGAGTAGGTTTATATGTTCACATAGAAATTTGCAAATAATACTCGAATTAATATGAGAGTTGATGGATCCTGTTCTATAAAATAATCAAAAAATAAAAATGGTTCAATTAAATTAGCCAAAAAACGTAATAAATGAATAATTTTTATTATGGCAACCTGTTTTGTGCGCATTTAATATGAAAAAAATACCATTAAAATACATGATTATAAATTATTTTGCTTAAAAGTTAAAAAAAACTGATTTTAAACCAGTTATTAAGAACAATGGTATATGGACGCTGTAAAGTAATCTTACTGTATCTCGAAAATATACGATACAGTAAAACTAGATAACTGTAAAATTAGAAAATAAAATGTTTCCGTGGCTTAATTATTCAAGGTTTTGAGTTAATTTCTATGTAAAAAGTTTATATCCACCGGCTAAACATGTGTTTAATTTTTAGAGTTACTAGTGTTTAAATTCTCCAAACTTGTGTTTAACTATCCAAAAATAGATAAATTCTTGGTGAGGAGAAAAATATTTTTGTACGCGTATCTATAGCACAAAAACGGGCTCGACTATCTTATCAAAGTATTTTATGTATAATTCAAAAAAAATATATATTTGCTTCATATTTTAAGTTTATTAACGTTAGTCGTACCGATGTTGGGTGTGCTGTATGTGGAAAAAAAAATATGTGGAATAAAAAATATCTGGTAATTAAATTTTTATTATCCTTGTGTTTACTAAATACGTTTGGATGAGGCGAGCGTGGTCTACCAATTTTATTAATATTTATCTTATCATAATAACTATTCGAAAATGGAGTGTACAAAATTTCTTCAACACTATTACTTATTATGATAAATAAAATCTATAAATATAATTAATAATTATTTATTGTAATTTGTTATATGTCGCGAGCCCAGGCTCCGCATAGGAGGGCGAGATCTAGTAGACGAATGTGCTGCGACTTGACAGCACGTCGTCGGTCGTTAAACTGCATATAAAAAGCATTGGTTTCGCTCGCTGAGACCCTACGCCCACATGTCGTCGCGGTCGCGCACGTGTGAGGTAGTGCAGCGGTCATAGCGCACGCATTGCCCAATACATTCACGCGCGTATACGACATCCTGCCGGCAGTTTACAAAAATACTTTAAATAGTAAATATTCAAACTTTAAATATATTTGTTCATGTTTATTTTGCGGGTATGCGGCGCACACCTAGCACACCTTGAATATACGCCCCTTTTAGGGACCCCAAGTCCTAAGTATAAATATTAAAAATAATCATTGTAATACTATTTTTTTAAGATGTTAAGAAGAAAATTACCTGTATGAAGTTTCAGAAAAATTGATATCAAAATAATAAAATGATTTTTGAGTTTAATAAAATAAATAAGGCATGCTAAATACTTTCTTCTTTTACGTAGACTAGTGTATTGGGTTCTGCCAATTTCACTTTTCATCTGGCTAATTTAGTCTGAGTTTCGGTGCTATTTTTTGTGTATCTTAACACTTTAACATCCGCTTACGCTACGTTGGCGTCCTGTCTCAGCCAACTGATATCTACCGCTATTTACGCATACTTTAGATTATGAAACAATACAAATCTCTAAGTATGAACATTTTATGGAAAGGGGTTTCCGACATTATTTAGATAAAAAAAAAAAAAATTTAGGCGAAATCGTGCTGTAATTTTTCCAAATTCATTATTTATCTAGTTGGAATTATTTGCATACAAATTCTAACATTCCATCAATGATCATCTTACGACTCCTTTATATTCCATAATAAGATGAAAGTGACCAATTAATGTTTTAGATTTAGTTAATTCGGAAAATGTGGGAAAATACAATTAAATAATTTAATTATTCTTTCACTGCTTCAAGCTATTAAGGCCATTTCCTTCAGCTGTTAATATTTAAATAGCTCTGAAGTCTTCCATAACTTGGTCACAGTTTATTTATAACTTTTTAATTTAACAGGAAATAGACCTCGCTAGTTTTTGTCAATTATTAATAATAAATTTAATTCTGAGATCTCTTTATCGGTAATACCAATAGAAAATCTGAGTAAAAAATCAACCATAGATTCGTTTGTTGAAGTAATATTCTTAGATTGTGATAATTATACATTGCTTATATTCTCATTTAAATGTCCGTCTAGCGTACACAGTTGAATAATGATGAGCACTTGATTTTTTCTATGGATTGGTCACAATTTAATGCTTTAAAAGCGGAAGTAATTGACGATCAGAGGAAACAATTGCCGTATAATTAGAGTCGGAGAGGGATTACCAACAATGGCAACAAGATAATGAATGCAAATATATTCGGCGGCTAATCGGACAGCGTTCACAGTCCACAGATTCATTGCTTATTTACGTATTCGAGTTGGTTTTCTTTTGTTGCAAAAGGTCTGGCGTATCTGTCAAGCGGCAAATGAAATTCGAAATCCATTGCCTTCGGATGCGAAACAAAAGTTGTTGCTTTTCTATGTCGGGTGGGGCCGGGTCGAATGTGCCTCGAGCCACTCTTTAAGTATAAATATCTCATTACTTCCTTGGGAGACTGATCACGGGCTATGGGGTGGAAGTACATAGCTCCCTACGCAATACGCTTCTCCCCCCGCTCACGTGTCGGAGTGGCATTAAATAAATATGCATGTGATAAGGCGGAGGAGAAGAATGCAAGCCGGAGATGTATAGCTTCACGTGCCGTAAAAATAATATATAATTTAGGGTACAGACACAAAGGATTGCCGTATTTATTACTTTTTTCAGACGCCGAAAATGGGGAGCGGAAAAGGGAAAAAATGGCTGGATAGCCCCAAGAGCAGAGTAAATAATTATCTTGTATTTGTAAACGATCGAGTGGCTGTGTAATAGGAATAATAAAAGATCAATAACGACTTTGAGTGGAGAAGAGTTTCGCAAAAGAAAAGGTATAATGGAGGAGAAAGTCCGGCAGGACGATAAGAAAACTGAACAATGCGAAGGGAATCAACGCACAACATGAAAGCTGGACTTTATTTGATCACAATTTTCCGATATACAATAAATTAACTGGGGTCGAAGGGCCCTTTGCGAAAAATCTAGAGTGTTTGTGCAATGATTCCAAGAACTATCCACTTCAATGAAAATGCATTGAAACACTTTATTTGATTGAGTCGAGTACAATTTACTAACATTATAATAGTTTTAATTTAATAAATAAATACTCAATAGTAATATAAAGTGCCAAGGTACAAATCGGCGTAAACTGCAATCACAAGTATGTGAGTAAAAAAAATGAATAAGTTTAGAAATATTAAAAGTGGTGTAAATTGAAGTATTTAATCTGTACAGTCAGTTTTCGCCTTACGACAGGGTTCTGATCTGGCACCTTAGACGTATGTCTAAGATCGTCGTAAGTCGAATTTTATACAAAAAATAGACATTACAGTACAGTAACCTCCTATTGCGCAGAGATCGGAACCACACTATAAAAATCCGCCCAATAGAAGACTAAATATCCCCCCATACAAAATTTGGGATTAGGGTTTTTACATCAAAGCCTTATAATTGGATTTGATCCGTCACGGTGCACAGTGGGACGGATCATGAATTTAACTGCCAAAAATCTGTAACTTCTTTTCCTTTTGAGCTAGACTTATGAAAATTAGAATACAGTAAGCCCCCCTATAACGTCCAGATAGGTTCCACGTTATAGGGAAGGACGTTATAGGGGGGTAATTTTATCGTTTAGAAATCCGAAATAAATCAAAACAATTTTCCTTTTACATTTTTTACTTGTTACCAGCGCAAATGAAGCGGCTCGCGATGAACGTAAACCTTCGTATTTTAGTTGGGCGTAAAGCTTTCCGCAACTTACGGTGGAAGATCAGCGCGACATTTATTAGTTAATTTTATAAAATTAATGATACTTTATAGAAATTCAGCTAAGCGTTTTTAAAGATAGATTATAAGGGGGGTTTGACGTTATAGGTAAAACTGTCACAAACGTTATAGGGGACGTTATAGAAATGTACGTTATAGGGGGGTTTACTGTAATTTTCATTCAATTAATTACGTCTTCATTGATAACTTTCGGATTAAGTGTTTAGAAATACTGGTTTATTTTATTTTTTTCACTATATTCTCCAAATAAAATAGTTTTTCTCTAATTTTTATTAGCTCCGATTTAAACATTTTGATATTTAAAAATCAAAGAAAAACGCAAGGAATATGTCAAAAATAGATGTCGAAAGCTGACTAGAATATTAGGAGATATGGTTGAAATTAATTATTTTATTCCAATAGTTTATAAAGACTATCATTATCACAGATATTCACCGATTCATTTAGCCATTAACAAACCGCGTCGCCCGATAGGGTCTATTTACTATGAAAATAGACCCCAAGCATTTCAAGTTTTCGTCATAATGACTTAAAATGATAAAAATATAAATTGTTTCAAGAATAAAAATATTTATTCATGATATGCTTCATAATTTGGTCGATCTTTTAATTTTTTTTATTGATTAATAGGACGCGTACGTCTCAGAGCCCACGTCGTACGTGTCGTAGTACGGTTACACTCGCAGTTGCACATTGTACCGGATGCGAGCGAGAAAAATCGCAGCCGTGTCAATAGAAACGCATATTGATGTTTTTTTCGCAAATATACCCATCGGCACGACTAGGTTAAACGCTATATTTTAAAGAATATTCGATAATGATCATAAAACTATGACTAATAAGATATAAAACTTGCTTGCCATGATCCGCAGGAGTCTGCCACATCAAACCTAGCCTGGGGGGGCGCATGGTTTCATGTGATGAAGTAATGAAGCTAACGCGTAGCCGCGTATCTATGGTCAAATAGTAGAATTACAGTATGTATCGTCATTAGAAAAAAAATGACAAGTGCGGGTATGGCTCTCACGCTAAAAGGCGTGAACGGCTCATAACGCTTGGCTACAAAATCACGCCAAAAGGCGTGAACGGCTCATAAAGTGTTAATCAAGTTTTCGTTGGATCTTATCGTTCGAAGTCAAAGTGGTTATTAGCTCACCAAGATAAAATTGGTTCGAAGTCGGAGAGCGCTATTGGCGGCTGACATCACGTGTACATTGTTACGAATTTAAATTAATTATCCATGGTTGAACATCAAATTTAAATAAACAGTTTTTTTAGAGAACATTGTCAGATGTATTCAACGTTAATTTTGTTTCTTCTAAATTAAATTCTGTTTAATTCTATAGGGTTTTAGAAGAATAATAGATTTAATTTAACTCATTATTATGATATTATGAGAATATTTATGGAAGATATTAATTAAATCACAGTTAAAAATTGGCGTGAATAACGAACACAATCCCGTTTTATATTTCAGAATATAAAATGTTGGTGCTGAAAAATAAATACGGCAATCGGTCGTGTGTCGTTTGATTTTATGTTTACGATTAATTTGCGGCCGCGTAATTTTTTTCGCATCGCCCGAAATGAAATAAAATATTAATACATCAATGAAAACCCTTAGCGTTTTTATTATTAAAAGAAATTCCCGATTGCGGAAGTAGGCAAACTTTTGCCTTCCAAATAAATTATTCATCAGGTTTCCATTCAAACATTGTAATAAATTCATGTCGATTATTATTGGAACCTGGGACCAGGGGACACGGCAGAATATGACATTATTCGCCTAAATTCCATTGTGCAGATAGGACGTGGCAAATTAAACAAAATCCGTGCCAAAAGGGAGAAGAATTAGGGCCGATGATGTAATATATGACGCAAAAAATCAATATGATTCTATTAACGGATAAATTAGATCGCGGATGGCCCAATTGATTACCTTGCCAGTTTGAAGATATAATGGATGTCCAGATAAGAGGCGCCTGGGGAACGGGAAGTTAAAGGAAAAGGGACGAAGGACCAAATGTAATTACATTCCTACGTTCACGGGCTATTGCCGAAATTGCCGATATATACGTATATAGATTCAATAAATCCGAGAGAAAAATTAATAATTTTACAGAGGAAATAATTTCGGCACAATTGTCCCAAACTCGGGGGGCAATAAAGTTGTTCGGGACTCATAATCTTTGCGTTTTATCTCGGGAGTCCGAGCGAACGTACGGCCAGGGGTCCCAAATCTTTCGCCCCCGAAACGTCAAAGCGGCAGAGTTAGTGGGGGCGAAAGTAACGTTAAAATCTGATAAAATGAAAATTCTAGAAATAAATAGTAGACTTAAAAAGGCACCGGCTATGACAAGGGTTGACCCACATAAAGTGTATTCTAAATCATTCGGAATTATATATGGCGGAGAAAAAAATGTTTTCTCAGAAGCGCCACGTGAACGTTGCGGAGCGCACGTGGCACGTTGAATAATTGAGTTTATGTCCACCGTGGTGGCCGGAACGGTTATGCGAAATTCATAAATCGCAATATTTGATCCTCTTCACATTTTCGTTTCGGTGATTTGACCCGGCCGTATTCAATTTCCAATGACAATGTCAAAATTATATGTTCAAGAAATGTGATACGGATCGGCAACGAACGAATTCGACATATAAATCTGAAAATAGACCTTCGCAATCTTACGTTAAATCATAAAAGAATATTTTAAAATGTCTAAAAATTTTCATATTAGGTTCATGTCATGAACAATAAAACAATCCGCATATCATGGACAAGAAATAAATTGAGGAAATAAATAACAAAGATAGACAGCATTTTCCAAATTTCCCATAAATTATGAGACTTTTCAAAAGGAATGAAACGATAGATCTTCAATTGACATAATTAGCCCATTATAACCTCGTTTTTTTAATTAATTCAAACCTTATAGACGTATCTTAGTCATTTTCCCTATGGATACCTCCATTAATAAATTTAATAAAAATTGGACAAAGTGGAAAGGGTTAAATATTGCACTAAACCATGGATGACCCTTACCCATCATATCTTCATTACAATCTTTAGCAGACACGAGTATAAATAATTAATAAAAATGGAGATTATTTTTTTAACGCCCTATGTATTATATACAGTGCAAAACAGGGGAGAGCAACCCACAATTTTTGGTGCGGCCCTTCAAAGATTTTTTATTTTGACTGAAAGCGATCACCGATCGATATTAAATGATGTACTGTTAGAAAGCTCCGTTTTAATTAATAGTATTTATATTGACCAATTTGTCACGCGGCTCGAAAACAACCGCATCGTCCGAAGGGGGTCTATCTATAATGAAAATAGACCCCAAGCATTTCAAGTCTAGATATTGATGAATTCTTTACTATTATCTTGATTTGACATAAAAAAATTGATTATTGTAAGAATAAAAATAATTGGGTCGATATTTTGGATTTTTTTTAACTAATCAATATGTCGCGTAAATGACAAGTCCACTCGGACACGTCGCACGCCACCGCTGAAGACTGAGGATACGCGGTCGACTCAGAGTTCTCGCGGCACGTGCCAATCGCACGGTTTCACTCGCACCCGGCACATCGTACTGGATGCAAGCGAGAAAAGACAACGCGCTCGTGATCCGAAGCGAATATTGTTGTTTTTTTTTTTTCGAAATTTCGGATAATAAAGGTCAATGATTATTTATCATATTCGTATATTCGTATATGACGAAAGTTTACATCTTTACTAAAGATTCCGAAATTAAAATCTTAAAGCCGTGATGACGACACTGACTGACTGACAAACGGGATAGTTTCAAAGAACATAATGAACAAAATTAGACCCACTTCTCAAATAGGTTCACCATCACTGTGCCAGGGAGAGACGTGTCAGCACTCTAAGGGTTAAAAATGAAAATGCAATGACATATACATTTTTTGCGAGCTTAACTTAATGTTTTGTGTTTAAATACACCTCGATCTATCATTCTCGCGTTAATAAAAATTAAGTTAAAAAAATAATGTTAAATAATCCCGCAATTACCGTAGTTTTAAAAGACTATACAGTTAACTCTCCTATAGCGCAATTATACAATATTTGGCGTTAGGTTTATTTTAATTATACTTAGTAAATTGAACGAAATCAATACATTAAATATTTTATTCCATTCAAATGATTTTGCGCGGCAATGAATTACATATATAGGAATAGTTTGACCTTGGAAATTTAGCGTATGGTAGTAAACGACGATCTAGAAGTAAGCACTATATGAGGGACTACCGCACACGCCGCGCTATAGCAGGAAACGCGGGAAGTTAGCTATATTTTTAATAAAAATTAATATTTAAAGATCATTTAATGATCAGTCTAATTAATTATCACATTTTTGTGTTGGTAAATTTGTCAATTACGTATCTTAAGATTGGTAGCTAAATTGGATGCTTATTTATTGTTGGATTGCAATCTAAATGTGCTTTAATCATTGTAAAAAAACTATTAGTTCAATAGTTCATTAAAACAAACATCAAGATAAAATATAGTAATATTTTGATAGACGCAAAAATTTAATATAAATTCTCTATAGTTAGATATCAAACATATATTATTATAAAAATATGGTGGAAAACTAGGATTTATATAGTATAGCTTGATAATATTTGCAAGAGACTGAATAAATAAATAAGTTCTAGGATATTGGAAATGATTTTCAGATCTCGAGGAATAAAAAAAAGCTTAATATTACATTGCAGTTTTCTGTATATGATGATATATCACGGTATGCGTTCTGTTTGCGTTGCAGTACCTCAGACAGCAAGCACCACCGTCTTCAGCTCCCCATCAAGCCTTGTCTTGTGACGGCGATGAGTACATATTTGAAATACATAGCATTCAAACATCTTGACGGATCTATTTTGAAAACGTGCTTTTCGCCGGATATTACTAAAAGCAGAGAGCAAACACGTTGGGATGAAAATTGAAATTTAAGCTTATGCCATTTCAATGCCCCCTTCGCCCTGCCACTCGTCCCCAATGGCACGCGTGCCCCCTCCGGTTCAATCAGAACGTATGTAATTAAAAAAAAATAAAGTCGCGGATAATGACGCCTTTCCAGGGCACGGGGAGGAGTGCCGCTCGAGATTCGACCTAAAAACGCATTCCATTGCGAGTGGAGAGGGCGCTTGCATACGTATGTCAAGAGGTCCGCGGGGACGTAGGAAAGATCACCCCGCGCGTGTGCGCGGTGCAGGTGATCTACCCCCACCCCCAGCTCCTCGAGCGCTACGCAAGCCTTCCCTTTGCATTCCTCTCGACCCACCCTAGGCTCACACCTTCCTTCCACTCCTGTCACATCATTTCTAGGCACACAGTGCAGCGTGACATTTTCTCGCCGTGTCACACACACCGAATTATTATTCATGCGAACATCACGCGAAGGGGAGCGGGGATTCGCATAAAAAAAATGTGTATTGTGAAAATACATGTGTATTTTTGCGAAATCGAAGTGCGACACATGGCGCGAGATCCCAACGACATGTGTTCAAATCCGATTCGAATGAAGAGGAACAAACAGAGATGAGATTTATATTACGGTATACATACATACATATTTAATATTCCTTAAAAAAAAACAGTGGCGTAATATGTATCGGACATGTGGAGGACGTCTGGTTTTTATCAATTATGATCTAGTCTAAGCCGTTAAACATGGAGTAAAAAGTATATATTTTTAATTTGCATAGATTTAAAATTTAAAGCGAAAAGAAATTACGCCAAATTCTTATTTTGTACGGAAGATAGGTTCCAAAGTCTACCGTGCAAAAAAGTTCCATCGTTTATAAGCGATTTCATAATACAAATAATGCTTTTAACCCATTCAACGCTGATTTTTTTACCCATGTTTTATAAGTTCCTTGTAAAAAATTACGTTTTTTTCGCTGTTTAAGCCGCGGAAGGAATAAATTCTCTTTAGGGATTTTTTTTTGTATTGATAGGTAGGCTTGTCCATATACAGTACGGAGCTGCAGCACCCCCAAGATGATTGAGAAAAAATGTATTTTCATATATTAATATAATATATCTGTCTATTTATTATATGTTATGTATATGGAAATATAAATTTAATTTATATTTAGTGTTACACCGCACGATGTAGAGAAAGAACGCTGTTTGTCAGTGCTACCAGCGTCGTGTACTTGATGGAATAAGAACTAATACCGAGACAAACCTCATCCTACCTGTCTAGACACAGTAGGAAGGGTAAAATCCGATAACAACAGAGGTAGAAAATATAAGTTCAATGAAAACAATGTCTAAGAGAAGGAAACCTCTATATAAAAAACATATCAAGACGCCAGTGCTACCAGCGTCGTGTACTGGATGGATTCGGGGCGGCAGCGGGTCGGGGGGTCTTTGGGTCGTCTAAGTGCTGCGCTGCGACTCGGAGCAGTCCCGCGCCGTCCATACTGAGTCACTTTTGAAATATACTCGTTTTAATTTTCAATCATTCGCAGCACCCCCAAATATTTTAAAAACAAGCCGCCGCTGTGTATAGGTCTTAAACACAAAAATCAACGAGTGGTTAAAATCAGGGCTTCGAACAGTAATTATTGTTGAATTTCGCTACTTTCAAAATAAAAAAAACATGTTTTTCGGTATTTTATTCAGCTAAATATTATGTCAGGATCTGATTTTAAAATCTGCTAACCATTTTTATTGTCGGAACAAATAGCCAAAGCTAAACCGAGAAGTAATAACGATTCATATTGGTTTATTATACATTTTTAATAAAAAATTAAAACTTGTGAAAAAATATATAAAATATCACTGGAGCTGAACTGAAAACAGAAAAAACTATGTTTTTTGTACCAAAAAACCGGAACAAAAACCAAACCGAAATATAACGGTTCAAAGCCCAAAGACAGGCAGGATATTTTTACGCGATAGATACGTTTCACGAAAAAGCGTGTAAAAAAGATATAGAATTGATGAAGATTATGTGATTTAAAAAAAAAATACAACATTGCGGAATAAAAAGCCGTGTAAATAAATAAATTAAAAAGTAAAAATACTATTTGCTACTGGATAATACAGTAATACCCCAGATATCGCGAAAGTTGGGACCGTGTTATTGGAACAACGCGTTATCGGGATAATGAAGCAC
>JAGXCT010033837.1:0-15101 GCA_022495035.1 Philopotamus ludificatus | reverse complement strand
TACGTTGGCCCGCGAGGACGCGTTTTCGAGTCCTCCGGACCGCAACGTGTTAATGCCCTCCGATTATCACTTGTTGAGAGTACGAAAATTCAGTTCAAAGTAAAGGTTCAATTTTACGGGATAAGGATAAGTCATTTTTCAAAAATGGGATGTACAAATTGCCATAAATAATGATGGAAATTATATTATTCAAGGTATGAAAAATGTATTATCGTTAGACCCAATATATATATATATATATATACAGCATCCGGATTGTGTTGCAATTCGGCGTATCTGTACAAACGAGTATGATTTATGATATACGGCGGGCATGTAATAAATTTATCTCGATAGCGATTTTTCGCAGGATCAATTAAATCAAGATGTCCGGCGAAAGGTTAATGCGATACTAATGTACTATGCATTCGATACAATCGACTCTCTATCGTTTGATCTCCGGGAATGGAATCCGCAGAGAGTCGGGATAATACAATCGCACCAAGGGGAAATGTCCTCTGCGCAAAAAAAAAATTCAATGGCCGATATCCTCCTGGTTCAGACAACTCTGCCGGACCGGAGGTATCCTAATAAACATCGACATACCGAATTACACCTGTGCACAATACATCTCAGGTTTTATTAGAGAAATTGCGAAATAAAGACCACTTTGCGACAGTCCGCTGGGATATATATATGAATGGGCTCCAGAAAATGTTTAAAAAAACATATATGAACATCAGAGGCCCGCTCGAATTGAATATGTACCGTAACGTAATCGAAAAAAAATTAGTGTGTGTGTGTATGTGCACACAGGAAATTGATACGCATTACGTCTAAAAAAAAGTTTAATAAACACTGATTTAAAATTACAACACGCTATGATGCCCTCCGATCGTGTAAATAAATTTGAATCTTGCGATTTTATTCTCTTACTGAGAGCGTTTATCAGTATTGATTTTGGCATATATATATGCGAATACGTTTCGCACAGTCGATCAATCAATGTGATTGATAAGATGGCGTAACGCATCTGGTAATATATTTTCAAATCAATATACAAAATACATGGCTTTTCTAAGTGAAATTTTCATGTCTCTGCAGCCTTTCAAAAACAAACGCTGAAAATATTTACCTCCCCATATTTTCCGATACATAATGCATGAGGCAAAGCGAGAAGAAATGACAATGGACTGATTTGAATTTAGTTGCGGTCTGAGTCTTATATTAAAAAGCTTTTAATTTATTTAAACCAAAATAAAGCTCCCCACGGTATATTTGCGACTAATCTAGACGTTTGAAAATTTCTCTCTTAAAAATACCAATAAATACGAAATATAATTTTCATCACTGCTGAGGATCTATTTAATACATTTTAAAACTATGGCTTTGAATTTAAATATCGATCCGGTTTAAAAATACTGCATTATGGATGAGAAAGATCCAATTGTCTGGCTTAATTCGTCGAAATGTTTGAATGGGATTGGAATTAACCAGAGATATCAATTCGCCCTGGTCAAAATCTGGCCTTAATCCAGTTCTAGGAAGGTTCTTCAGGCTTTCATTACCCGATTTCGAAATCTAAATTGACATTATCGTCGATTTAGGACTCAATTTCGTGACATGAAATGCTTAATGTCAATTTTGCCTTAATATATCCCCCATCGGGCGACGCCGTTGGTTTCGAGCCGCCGTGATATATAATTGGGAGGAGGGTACTGTATATGCTATCTCAGTCAATCAAGAGAAAAGAGAATGATGACTTCCGTTGACAATTTTTGGAGTGCATCCAACAATTAGATAATCGTTAGAAGATATTGCCACCAAACATTTTTTTTTATATGTATTAACCATTACAGTCTGTTCACGCATTTACGCGTATTTTTCTATTTATTTATTAAAAAAAATGGATTGTATTGAATAGTATATCAGATCAAATCATATTAACACTCAGAGACCCGGTCCCGCGTTAGTGCGGAAATTTTCGTAAACGGTAAACACCCGCTCCCGCACTAACGCGGGTTAACACAAAACATGTTATCTAATGCGCCACAAAAGGCTTTCTTTTAAAGTTTTGCAACTCGACACAGTTTCATTCATTGCTCTGCATACCCTTTGTAAAATATATGACATGTATTTATTTATGGTTAAAAAACTGTCCTTTAAATAATAGATTATTTGGATCGAAAACTTTCCAGTACTTACACATCGAATGTAACGAATTTAGATTTTTGTTTATCCATTCAACAAAATAACTTGAATATTTTACGGCACAACCTGTCACATCCTTGACACAAGTCAAAATTACCTACATACTACATAAAGATATCTATTTGTTTGTTATCGTCTAAAATAAAATAAATCATCATTTTCACAGCTCGAAAATTTTATTTCTTATCTAAATAATCTAATATAAGTATACTATACGTACAATACTTCTTTTTTGACCAACTTATCTTCAATTGGAAAAAAGTTATTAAGCATTTTATACAGAGCCGCGCAAAATCGCAAGATCGATAAAAAGATGCGTGTTAGGTGTAAGTTTCGCCTGAAAACAACGGGTGCTTGAATGTTAATGTTTCTCATTCATTTCACCAATGAAAATCTTTTATTATATATTTGTAAAATAAAATTAATGCAAAATGTACTATAATCACTGGTCCCGTACGGGACCATTGTGCGTTTAAAGGTTAATGCTGAACACAACGGAAGTTAAAACGGAGTATTAAAAAAAAATAGTTGGGATTTATCAATGTGGCTCTTGAAATAACACAACGATATATCGTATTTCGGCCGCCATATAATTATTATTCACTTAACACTTTAACTGCTGAACGACGATATATCGTCGTTTTTAATATTAACGCGCCGCATCCTATTAAAATCGAACGTTATGCCGAAAATAGTTGCGTGTAATACAGATTAAGAATCAAATGTCAATTCACGTCATGAAAATTAAATCATCGCGATATTCCCACGCAAGATAATTAAACAGATTGTCATCACACAATGAAAATTTGATTATTCGACTATTCGCTTTGATGTCAGAAATATGTACAGAAATCAATGAGGTGCCTCGACCTTCTTCTTCTCCGGAGAAATAATTACAAATTAAATTAATTCCCGATGTGGCACAAGGCATCGTTCGATATTATTTGCGTCCTTGTGCGATATTGAAATTTCAGCTAGAATTTATTTTTTCAACACGCATCCCTTTTTTTGTCCGGGAAGGAAGTCAGCATAAACATGGCGTACGCTCAGGATTTCGGCCATAGAATTTTCATTCGCTTTAAGCCCTTTCAGCGATTTCAGCATATCGATTATAGATAACCCCCTCCAGCTTGTACCTGTGCGTATGGCGGAGGTCGTGTGTGGCACCCGATGACCCCATTCATGTTAATTGCCCGGGCCACTGTGAGCGTAGCGCAACGTGTTAAAGGATTATCCTGCTCCCCTTAAGAATTGAAGGTTACGGCTTTCTGTTCCCGTCGTCCTGAATAAATTATATCGCTGGAAAATTTTTCGCCCTCGACCCTTTTTGTTGCAGCAGTAAACAGACTGAAATAAATGTGTTCGAGCCATTAGTGACCTAACAGCCCTCCGCTTTTTAGTGCCTCGTCCTCCCTATTGTGCGAGTGTTATGTGGTTTTTTTTTATTCGGGGGCTGTCCCTTTCACGTTCTGACGTACGACATGCAAAACGTCCGTTGTAAAAATTTCATTTGATATAATAATGGCGCGAAAACACATAATTGTTGAGGCTGTGTTTTATTGTGTCTGGCTTTGGTTTTTTTTGTTTTGTGCAGGGTTCCGTCCGCGCCCATCTCTTCTCCATTGGACGCTAGAGAACCAACTTCAACATTTAAATGCGGCAATAACCGTGTCTGCACATTCCGTCGGAAAAGGTTAACAGCACCGCCGCTTTATCACACGCCATCGTTGTTATTTAATTTTTAACTCTCGGCCGAGATGCTTCATGTTCGATGTTTCAATCATCTCTCGATTTTGCGGTTTTTCCGCCGATTGTGGTTATGAAAATCAATCATCGATATTTTTTCTCTCCCCATTTCAACACTCGAGAATCGATCGCACAGCATGGCCTAGTTCATGTCGAATATATTTTAGTTGTATTTGCCGTGGCATCGTGCATTTCAAAATGATCATCTGACCTCGGTCGACGTTCAACCTTGATGTGCAATAATGAGCATTGTTCTTATTGTGCGATTTGATAACATTCACATTTCCATATGTGAAGATCATGAAACACTCGAATTTAAATCAACAACAGCGATAATGAGTCAGAATGGACGAAGAAAGAAATAAAAAAGAATAGTATGAGAGGTTCATCTTACTTCCTTGTTGAGGGACGAAGGTTAGATCCCCTTTAATGCAAATGTTACGTTTGCGAGAAGAGTATATGAGAAAATTGAGAAATAGAATCATCAGAAAAATCATCTTACTTGCATAGATCCATCAAAAATTAATAACACAAACATTTGCCCTTTGGCTGCCAAGAGCCGATTTAATCGGCCTTTGCTGGTTACTCAGTATTGTTCGATCCGACGGCTTGGCATCGTAAAATAATAAAAGCATTCGATACATTTTGAACGGTCTGTGTTGCGTATTGGAGAGTTTACACCGTATTGCTTCAGGAGTATATAACATTTTAACAAAAAATGACAACGAACAATTTTTTTTTTAAACAGTGTTATAAAGCAGGACTGTAAAAATTGAACGCAAATAGTGGGAAAACGTTAATTCCGGACTCGTATAAACGGGATCTTACTGTATGGCTAGATACAACGAACCTCTGCAAACAACCACGACGGGGACGAAATATTTGTCGAAACAAATGGCACACTGTTTACAAATTATATAACACATTTTACTATATTATTTTTCATGTCGGAATCACGGCAATTCTGGAAAGTTCATTAAAAAAAGTTATATACTTATAACTTATGACTACTTATACTTATAATTTATTATGAGGGACTGATTGGCGATTCTATTAGTCTAGGGATTACATTCTTCGTGTCTAAGAGCAGTGTCTTATGTTTAACTTAATCGTCCGGAAGCCGAATTATATGCTATACTAAGCCTGATACCATAGGCCGATAACCTATTTATATGCTTTTGACCGTGATCTTTAACGACCTCGCATTTGTTTATTTAGATACATACGACAGTATACAGTGGAACCCCCTATTAAACTACTCCGAATAACGCGATTAATTGAAATATTCGCCGCCTATACCCCAACTTGCGCGGTCGCATTCACGCCGACGGTCGACGGTTGACGAATACATACAAGGCCGACTACTCATTTGACACGGGTTCGACTGCACACACGCAGCCGGGTGGTCGGTTGTGCGGTGCATACAGTCAAACGTTGGCTAGCGTCTGTGTATTCGACAAGCGCCAGGCTATACCCCCAATAACACGACTCCAATTTCCGCGGTCACGATTTTAGTGTTAGTGGGGGTTTAACTGTATATGTCTCTATTTTTTGGTAAATAGACGATAACAAGATGGTCAAACTAAACTACTCCGAATAACGCGATTAATTGAAATATTCGCCGCCTATAGCCCAACTTGCGCGGTCACATTCACGCCGACGGTCGACGAATACATACAAGGACAACTATTCATTTGACACGGGTTCGGCTGCACACACACAGCCGGGCGGCTGTATGCGCGGTGCATACAGTAAAACGGTGCAAACGTTGGCTAGCGTCTGTGTATTCGACACGCGCCAGGCTATACCCCCAATAACACGACTCCAACTTACGCGGTCCCGATTTTAGTGCTAGTGGGGGTTTAACTGCACATGAAATGTGTTGTATTTAAAGACCCATTTTTTTTGTCCATTGCATTTATTTTTGCAAATGTTAATCCATCTTGAACCATCCTTCATTTTTGATATATGATAATATTCCTAATTACTAACAGTCTTAAAATGATATCTGGATCATTTTTTAAGGTGTTTCAAATGAATGTTGCCTTTTTACATCCGTCGACCACCAGTTGAAGAACACTGTACTATCGAAAATGGTTACTGGCTATCGAAAATGTACTTAAGTTGTGAAATACGTTTTAGATGCTTTACGATTTTGCACACGTTAATTTTACGAGTATGGTAATGAACATTGATCGACTGTACTTCCCACATCGTAAAATAGAGCCAGTGGAGAGCTCTGCGCCGAAACTATGCAAAAAGCTAATTATAACGTGAGAGCTTTTTAGTGGCGTCGATATAATCGCAAGCGGAGGGCGTCGAAAGAGGTCACACAATGCAGCTCCTGTCTTTTTACTGGCCGGGGGTCCTTCGCAGCTTCCCCCGGTTAATTTGAGAGTTGTTGGAATTTGTAATCAGTACGTGGCCGGAATGACAATGCGGGAATAATAAGGGACTCGCTCGCTCGCGCTACTTTCTTTTTTGCGGCGAAAGTTTTCCGTTCGGCGGCAGCCCTGGAAAATGGGAAGAAAGCGCGGCAAAAACTCGTCATAACCGCCACGCGCTCTTATCAATCATTCGCGCTGGGTGTCGCACAACTTTTTTAATATCGCCCATTGCCGAAATTAGGTACGAGGCCGTGCATGCTATTGTCGGATGAGAAAACTTTTCTGCGATCGCTTATTCTTCCGATTATTGGCACTTACTTAATAACGAGAGCGGAAAGTACGGCAAAACTTGTCCCCGTTTCGCACGATTCCGATTTTGAATGATATAACGCTAGGGGAGGAGAGTGCGGCAAGGTCACGATAATCAGATAAAAAAACTTGCGGCATGCTGCATACAACCACGCTAAAAATCGCCTAATCCGTGTAGAATGTTTCTTGTTGCTTTGAAACAAAAAATGCTTCTCAAATATAAGCCCTTTCTGTGACCGACTGTCTGGCATCCTCAAGAATCTCGATTACAGGAACTCCTTGTTCCAAATATCGGCGCGAAACCAACCTTGTCATCCGAAGGGGGTCTATTTACAATGATAAATAGTTATTCATGGGACCCGTAAATGACACGCCGCCGGTAGTCCGACCGCCAAATTCTCGCGGCACGTGTCACTAGCACACGTTTCACTCGCATTTCACAGAAGCCAATATCGTTGTTTTTATTTTTTTTCGCAATTGCGGACAATAACGACCAATGAATCGAAAATAACATTCAATGATTATTTATAATATTTTTTTTAGGCAAATACAAAAAGTTTGTGACATTTAGGATTTATATTAAAAGAGTTATTCGAGAAAAATCGATGTAAGTAGCAGAAGATCCCGTCCAAAATGCTTCGTCTTGATTTTACATTCCATTCAAAATCTTTCATTGAGTTTTGAGCCTGCGTTAATTTCTCAACGATTAATCGAGGATCCGACTCGATTATTGATCCCAATATGCCATTAAAAATAAAAGGTCGTCCAGATTTAGGTGCATTTTTTAGATTTTACATTACACAACCCTATATTTTCTAATCCTCTCAGTGCGGCGCCCATGACGTTCATGGGCACACAAAATTTCACGTTTATTTTTATTTTCCCCGTCTGTTTTATTTAATTAAGGACGTAGGATGATCCAGCAGCATTATGGAGCCATTGTTTTATATTTTTTAAATCACAGTGACATACAAAGGGCTCTTTCTTGGGACAGACCAACTCACCCCATGCAGAGGCTGTCTTGGTGAACCAAGGATTAGGAGGACCCTGTAATGTACACTTGCAAGATGCGTTGGTTCACGTCACGGAATGAAGAATCGATTTCCTCCTCGCTATCCCATCACTGCAAGGGTTGCAAAAAGGACAGAATTGTGTAGAGTTGCTACTTCCGCGCACTCCATCTCTTACTCAACTTACTTAAGCAAAGGAAGTTCCAACGTGAGCCACCGTTGTTATGTTGTCAACAATTGCATTTGCAACAGACTTCATCATCTGAAAACACGGGCTGACTGGGGGTTCGGATTGCGCAACCCTCACGGATGATAGACAAAGGGTCAACCGCTTAGGAAGTGCCCAACGACGCTAAACGAGGCCTTATGTATATTCTTAGTTTTTCATGATTAAAAAAAAATATTTTTCATCAATTGACAGTGACGACGATCGACCCAATCAAAATTTTCATTACCGCTTTTTACTACGTCGGATCAAATTCCGTTCCAATTAATTACCGGAAGATTCTATCGAAAATTGCGTCGAAACACACACAGGGCCGTGCAAATCTGCTGCGCCCGGGGCCACTCAGGTCTCTGCACGTGTATCGCCGTAATTAAATTTGTTGCGAAATTTTATCGGACCCTCAGAGGTAATGGCGATGGAACACGCGCCACCCATACGTTAACACGACGTGCCATTTGCCACCGCGATTGATTCTGGACATCCGTGGACCGGTGGAATAATTCGCAACGGGTCTTTATTGCCGTGCTAATTTGATTTCTATCGCAGATCGCGTTTATAATAGTGCTGTCGCCGCCGCCATAATTAACACTTCGCCCATGCGAAATGGATTGCGATTTTTTTTTCTAAAAATATTCCACGGTTTTTTGGCCCGTTCGGGCGTAAATTTGCATATTTTCTGTTTATTTTTTTTTCTTATAATAATAAAAAAAATATTCTTCAAGTTAATGGCAATTTAATTGAAGCGCTGCGCATCTAAACGGAAAGGTCGGGGTCAGATGCTAAAATGCGTATTGAATAATGTTGACACGAAAATTAACAATCAAAAAAATATATATTGCCGAGTATTATGGAATCGTGACTTTTTCGTCCTAGAGTTTTATTAATTTTGTATTAATTTCGTTGCAAAAAAAATATTGCATCATGTGTAGTTGTACGTAAATTAATAAAATTGAATAACACGATATGAAGTAACAGATACGTCTTAAATCACGCACATCCTGTGTAGATTCATCGACTGATTTATGATAAGATCGATTATGTCGGTTTAAAAAGCATAATTTTAATAAAATCATTCATATTTATGAGATGGTATATCATATTAAATTGCTCAATATATTTGGCTATTAAATAATTGTATTAACTACATTATTTATTACATCAGACACATTTGAATGAGTATCAAGAAAAAAAACTACGCACATTTTCATGTAAAATAGAGTAACAGAACGTATCTCCCATTTTTATATGGCCGCCATATATTTGTTTAACGCGGTAGTCTGGAACGTATCCCTCGTGAATAAGGCAATCTGTTGTTATATCAACGCATCTAAAATATTATTGATCCATATGAAATATCAAATTGTTGATTACTCTTCGCCGCATGACGTATCTTGACATTGGATGCCTACTTTATTGTTGGCTGTTAAAAGGTTAACTTTTAGCATTTTTGTGCAGCAATCAACGCCGTTATGAAACTTTAGCCTCCGTATTCGCTGTATATATCCCCTGTGATTTTTTTTATTGAAACGAATCGAATCTGAACCGAAAAAAATATCGGTTTATTTCGGTTCGGTTCTTGTATAAACACACGCGTCAGCACAACCCAAAACAATCGCTTTGAGCTGAACCAAAAACCGGAATCCCGAACCGATATTTTTTTTAATTGAACCTGAATGAATACCGAAATGCAGCCCTAAAAAAAACATGACACTACGAATTTTTACTAGTGCTTCGAACCGTTATATTTCGGTTCGGTTTTCTCCGCTCCGAGGAGCTCGATTTTAACGGTTCAAAGACCTAATAAAAGCATTTAAAAATAATCGCAATGTTTTTGATTGAACCTGAACGCAAATATATGGTATTACGACTTTTGTCAACATTGAGGAGATAAAATTCTCTTTGAATTTAGAGGTACATAATAAGTATTTAAATATTCCGTTGATTTTTAAAGTGGTTCGTTATAGTATTATTACGCAGAATCATCTGGAGATATTTTGTTACGACGCATTTAACAGATTTTTTTGGGACATGACCCCGTAACCAGGTCAAAGTATGCAATGACACAAATCAGGAGACAGTCCCCTAAAAGACTAATATTTATACATGTTTTTAATTAAATTTTTGTTTTCTTTCCGCAGAACCAATCCCCGGGAAACACTTCCCCCCGGACGGATACGAGGCCGAGCTGGAGAGGGACCACGCCCTGCCGACGTCGATGCCCAACGCCGACATCCTGAAGACCAACAGCAATCCCACTTATCACAAGCCGAGGTGAGACTCCCCCGGATCCCTATTTCAATTCTCCGAATGGGCTCTCCGCTCTTTTTTTTCATTTATTTCAATCTATTTGCAAAATGAAGAGGTCCGGGATTTATGTAATCGGATCGGAGGGCGTAAGCGCGCCCGGAGCCCTCGATAAACGTCGAAGGTTAAAAGCTTCGCGGCTATCCCGGAAATTTAACTGATCCGTTTCCGTGGCCGGGATAATGGGAGATGGGAAGATCCTGGAATGTGTGATAATGTGTAATTGCTTAAACTTTCTTGCCGGATTTAAACCTTTGCCGGAGAGGATAACGCGCTTTTGGCAAGGCGTAACATTTATCTAGATTTTATATATTTTTTTTGCACCGCACACACACTTTTTCCGGGCATGAATGAGTTGCCGGATGATAGATTGCTTCGTAATGAACAAAGGAGAATAAAAATGTCGACAAAACACATTCGTGAGATCTTAGATACAACAAATGAGATTAATAAAAAAAAATATTATAAATTTTTTCATGCATAATTATCTTATTCTTATAATACAGCGCTTCTCAATGCGTATATATTTTATTTAAATATGACGCATATACACTAGGGTGTCGGAAGTAAATAGACACGCGAAAAAAAATCCTACCCCCACCCACCCCACTGCCGCCCCGCATCCAACCAATACACGACACTGGTAGCGCTGACGAGCAGACAGCGCTCTTGTTTTACACCACGCTAACACAACGCATATATATTAATGTATACAAATATATTTATGCTCAATCCGCTTAGAGGTGCTGCAGCTCCACAGTGTATCGCCCCTTATAGTGACACAAAAATTCCGTTGATATCTTCTTAAAACAGTGCAAAGTCATCTCCATAATGTTGGTCTTCACAAAAGAGTTAAAAACCCCTTCTATTCCCTAAGTACTAGAAACAATTAGGCCCAACTGTTAAAAACTATAACTGAAGAATTTTAAAAACACATATTTTTTTCTGATACCGCCAATTTAGTTATAGTGGACGAGTATGACAATTAGTACCAGGAAATTTGGAGGAATAAGTGTGATGGTTCAGGTTCAGTATAGTTCGGATTAAGGTCAGAATTAATATTCTGTGATTGAATTTTAAATTGCTGTTTAGTAAGATGGACTTATGATTGTAAAAATTCTATTCTCGTCTATGGAAGATGGAGCTCCTCGCCATAAGTCATGTAAAACAACTTCCTGGAAAGACGATCAACATATAAACCCAATCGAAAACGTTTGGTATGTATTACAAATAAATATGCACAATAATCTTGAAAATCAGACTCAGTATGGACGGCGCGGGACTGCTCAGAGTCGCAGCGCAACACAGCGCTTAGCGACGAGCCCCTTCCAAACCCGCTGCCCCCCGTATCCAACCAATACACAACGCTGGTACCACTGACGATCAGACAGCACTCTTGCTCATAATACATGATGAATATACGTATCATCATCATCATCATTTGCCATCCACAAGGCTCTCAATCGCTGAGGGCATGGGCCTTACCAAACTCTCGAATGGCAGTCGATGCCAAAGGAACCTGAGTCTCACACATGACCCCAGCCGTCTTGGTATGCGGTTTTCGTAAAGAGTTTCCCTCTCTTGGCATTGCTGGTACTGTACGTAAATCTTCTACCTTGTTGGTATCGGATTTTATCCTCTCAACTGTGTCCAGGCAAGTAGGAGGAGGTTTGTCTCTAGGGCGTTATCTGCTTATAACAAGTCACGAGTGACAAGTAGCGAGCGACCACACACACATATAGATATACACAGGCATACATATGCACATCTGCCCAAAACGAGTCTCAGGTAGCATTATTAACCCTGTCGCGCAATAGCAATTCTTTCATCATGGGAAAGACCTGCTCAGAGAGAAGGAAGAGGAGCGAAAGTATCGAGACTAGACCAATTATTGGTCAAGAGATTAGGGGTTTCCTTCCCAGGGTATACTGGCTCTGTGGTGAGAAATCCGTTAGAGGCCAGATTTTTTTTTTCTTTTCAGGGGTGCACTATTCTGTTAGGTATTTATCAAAGTTTACTTGGGTTTTTAGTCAACTCCATGCAGGGTTATGTTGACTATAATACAAAAAAATGTTTATGAGAGATGCTGACCATCAATTGCAATGGTATGATAGAAAGGTGTCTTTCAATCCAGTTTTTTTTTTAAGTTCAACCTGGCGGTTACACATATTAATAAATAAAAATATATTTTCACTCAATTTGTTTGGGGGTGCTGCGGCTCAAAATTGAATACACTTAGTATTGATTATACAGTGGAGTACATTAATTAACATTTACGCGTATTGCTGCGATTGTGGGCAAAGTTTAAAGCGCCATTGCTCAAATCCTCCAGCACGCAAGGATCCTTCGTGACCGCAAGGATAAAAACCCCCACAGGGTTTCCTCGCCGCCCCGAGTCGAGAAACCACCGCCGGCTCAAGAGCTCAACACTCGATTTATATATATTCCCGATGAAATTCGAGCGACTCACCCCGAGGGTCCCGCGCTCGTGTCGGGATCGTTATTCGAAATTGATGTTATAAAAGGCATTGTGCAACCTTGCACACCGCACGTATTAATCTGCGGTGCCATGCCTTGTAGAGGAAGAGGAATCGAGTTTCCCAGCCAATCTAGAGGCGTGATTTGTTGTTAATCCGCGGGTGAAAGTTGTATGCGGCCGTTTGTTCCGCACAAGGATCCATGATGTCATCATCATCATCATCAGCAGCGGCGAGCGGCACATGTGTGCGCCTATGCAAAATCGAAAGGCGCACGGAATGCGGCACACGACCGTGGTCGACGATGATGCACATGCATTCGCCAAAATCGATTATCTCATTCCAATGATCGTTGTTTTTTACTAAAAACTGAATGGCGCAAGATGCTGGACAAATGTCGAGACCCATTGGTTACTCGATGCGTTAAAATCCGAATTCCACCACGAATGATGGCAATAAAAAAAAACAGAGCAGCTCATTCCGAGCGCCGCAAGAATTGCTTGTATTCCAGCGAACTTAGTCACGGTTGGACGGTCCGACGGAATAAAGAGTCCCATTCCCGGGTCCCGAAAGGTGACGGGCGACCGCATACTCCCGGACGGCATAGTTGGAATTCCCCGTTGGATTCGTGACGTCCAGTTATTAGTAAATAATAGTCGAACTATTTCAATCACGCACCCAATGTGCCGTAATAACCCGGCTAGATACATAGTTGGTCCGGCCCGTAATAATCATTATAATTTCTTAACTACGCTCAGCCTCATTGCACCATCATTAGGGAGTCGCCATCGCTGTGCGCTGTTAACCCCTCGTATGCTGAGATCAATTAGATACAAATAGAATTACACACTTTTTTAATATGAGAAATTTTTGATTATCTCCCAACTCTCCATACTTCCATGTATGGTATATAGATCCGGTGAATACGCGATGATCTATATCGCATCTGGTCAATAATGTAAGATGTAGACCGACATCCTCGACTGTGGTATATACGGGGGCGCGCCGTCCATATGGTCAAATTGTGCGGCGCACACAGGCGCCAAGAGGGAAAATTCAAAGAAATGAATTACATTAAATAATATAAAAATTATATAGTAAACCCCTATAACGTTTGCGGAAGTTTTTTCCTATAACGTACATTTTTTAAAACGCTAATTAGAATTTTCTAATGAAATGTCGCGTTTATCTTCCCTGCCCGCAAGTTGCGGGAGGCCTACGTCAGCGAAAATACAAAAAGGTAACGCTCATCGCACGAATCAAGTCATTAGCGCTGGTTAACACATAAAAATGTACAAAAAAGGAAAAATGAAAATATTTGATATACTGATTACCTTCGTTGGCACTTACGTGGCACCTATCTTGACGTTATAGGGGGGCTTACTGAATATTCCCCGTAGTTAGTCTTTTCAAGTACACCAGACGTACAGGGGCGCTAATTGAAGTTCTGCACACAGGCGCCGGACACTCGGTGTATAAACACAATGAAAATTCTTTATTATAAAATGGTAGCCTGATGTCTGAAGATTGTGACCCGTGTACTCTTGATTATTGGTCTACATTCTGGATCTCTGGATGCCTTAGCATTTCCTCTGCATTGTAGCAGGTTCTTAAGTGCAACAAACTTCTGCTTCTTAAGTCGGCACCCTCAGGTTTGAGGATCGTGACCACTCTTGGCCCGAATCTCCTTGATTGAACGATGGAATCCCTAGTAGCCTCACTTGGTCATTCTTGCGGATGAGTGCCCTGCCCTTTCCCCCGCGTCCTTGTACATCACCAAGAGCGACGAGCCTCTTCTGATTTAGCGAAAAAATCCTTTAAAAACTTATAGAGTTTAAGACATATGAGTCTCTCATCATTTCTTCTAGGGACTAGTGTGTAAAACTTGAGAATACCATACGCTGCATCAAACGTTTTCTAGCTTTTTTTAGATAGATAGTCGATAACATTGACATTGCATGTTTAGCCATTCCAATTCGCCTTCTTATTCTGGCGCATAACATCCGTAGTTAAGTAGAGATCCGATGTAGAGAAATTCTTCAACCCTCTCCAGATCCTCATTAGATTAACGAGCTTCTCAATGGCATCTGTTTTATACAACATCGCAGTCATTTGGGATCATCGGGGGTTTTCACCATTGTTTCTACGCCTAAACTTTTATTTTATGATAATGAAGCCTCTTTATTCGTCGAAATTCGAAACAGCTGAAATCCAATCCGTTGTAATTAAACATTATTCTTAGGATGAATTTTGGATTTTAGACCAATTATATAGCATTGGTATGGCATGGTAGAATATGTATGTCCAATGCTAGCAATGGCCAAGAGAGGGAAACTCTTTATAAAAAACCGCATACGAAGACGACTCGGGTCCCCGCGGTATGGACACGAAAGGAGAACCCTCACGTCACGTGTGAGACTCAGGTTCCTTTGGCCTCGACTACCATGCGAGA
>JAGXCT010033836.1:0-22768 GCA_022495035.1 Philopotamus ludificatus | reverse complement strand
TGGCTCTGTGGTGAGAAATCCGTTAGAGACCAGATTTATTTATGCACATAAGTATTTATCAAAGTTTACTTGGGTTTTTAGTCAGCTCCATTAAGGGTTATTTTGACTATGTTTATTAATATATAAACATATAAAGTAATTAGCTTTATATATTGTTCATTTCAAACAAAGGTTTTGATGAAGAAGTTTTAAATTAATTAGTTTTAGAATAACACACAACTTTTTGTTATATATCATGAAATATTGTATTTTTGTCTATTATTTATAAAAAAAGGTCTTTTAGTTAATACGTAACGCTGGTAATTTAATATACAAAATTATACAGAATAATAAATAGTTATTTTGAAATATTTC
The DNA here is from genome assembly GCA_022495035.1 of Philopotamus ludificatus. Taxonomy (NCBI): domain Eukaryota; kingdom Metazoa; phylum Arthropoda; class Insecta; order Trichoptera; family Philopotamidae; genus Philopotamus; species Philopotamus ludificatus. Next base: position 22,414 of record JAGXCT010033836.1, on the reverse strand, counting down.
TAAATAACTATTTATTATTCTAAGTTACAATTTTTTGGCAGTTGAATTCATGATCCGTCCCACTGTGCATCGCCCAGATTATTCACAGTCCTTTACACGTCTATGGCCGCGACAAAAGCACATTCGTTAAACCTAGCAGCGCCTAACACAGTCGCCTCTCAATTAGAATTAATTCCTAAACAGAATTGGACCATTGTTGGCCATATACAGCTTTTTATTGTACAATAAATCGTGCATTGCACCAAACATTTATATTATACGGGTCATAAAAAAATCGGGGATTTTTAAAACATATTCAGAAACCTGTCTCGTAACTTTATGGTACCACATGCGCTGGAAGGGAAACGTACGCCATACCACTTTATTGCCGTTCTAAGAATCGCAGATATGTATTCTTACCTGTCTTCTCCGAACAAAAATTGCACCAAACGTTCGTTTAATGGACGGTTGCTTCAAATTTATACTTATTGCGTGCTGCCAGTTACAGTGAAAAAAACCGTAATTATCGCTAATTATATTGTTTGAGAGCATTCTCAGAGTTGGGTTTTGACCTGGGGGCATGAACAAATCAATAATTTTTATTCCCCAGTCATAAACATGCCAGAAAACGTTCCGATGCTTAATGTAAGCAAATTATACGTTTTTAAAGCATGCGAAATGACTCAGCATCAACTAATTTAAATTGTATTGCATAAACAGTAAGGTCGCGGTAATCCGACAAGTGCTCTGCACACCACTGTCAGATTAATGTTATTGTCGAATTATGGACCAGGACGTTATGTAATCGTCTGCATAATACATTAAGAACAGACTGCGGGACTTTACTATTATTATAACTACATTTTTTTTTGTAAAGAGTTTTCCATCTCTTGGTCATTGCTGATATTGTATATGTATCTTCTAACACTGTTGGTATCGGATTTTATGCTGTGTCCAGGCAAGTAGGAGAAGATTTACCTCGGCTCACAATTTACAAGTCACAAGTGATTATTAATCTTGTCGCACTATAGCAATCCTTTCATCATGGAAAGACCTCTCCTAGAAAAAAAGGAAGAGGAGCGAGAGTACTAGACTATTTATCGGTCAAAAGATTAGGGTTTTCCTTCTTATTGCTTACTGGTTCGGCGGTGAGAAATCCGTTAAAGACCAGATATGTATATGCACATATAGATAAATCGGTTGACTTGGTTTATTAGTGAAAGGTTGCTAACCATTAAATAGTTGATTATGTGGTTAATCAACGGTATCTTTGTTTAACGGTAACTTAAATTTAGTTGTTAAGGTTTTTTCTTCCCAAAGGGACAATTGTACTAATGATAAGAGTAATAGTTAGTTGTACAATCTATTAATAGAGGATTAGGTTGCTAACAGTATATAGTGTGATGAGAGAGTGATAGCTAAGAAATTAGCAAAGTAACCGTGAACATTTTAATTAAAGTCAGTTGATTTATTAGTTTAGTTTATTAAGAAGAGTTGCTGACCACATACTAGTGTTAAACAATACACAATAATATTGTGATATGTGAGAGAGGGATGTTATTTATTTCGATAAGTTTGATATTTAAATTTTAATACATAATAAATTGCCTACATGATAAATCCTTAAACCAGAATTGCGACAAGAAAAAAGATAGGAGGAAATTCATTCCTCATGGCTAATATAAAAGAGCAAATCGACTTCTCGATGAGGCGCATCATATTTGTTTTTATTTTTTTTAATAAATATTATATAAGTGGCAGAACAATTACAACAAAGTTTTCTATTCCAAATATTAGGTTGCATTTTAATACACATTAGTTTGTAGCTAAACAAGCCAGTGAAGTTAACCGATTTAGTCAGCTCATATAATCCAATTAATCCTAATAAGCCAGGAGCGAAAAACAACCGGATGTTTCTAGTAAATTCCTTGGTTCACCGTAAATGACAATAGAAGAATTGTCGAATTTGCGATTTTCTGTTTAAACAATCGCCACAGCATTCCTAGCTTGATTTAACCGCAATATCCCAGTGAATTCCGACAAAGAGATAACGGCAACACTCTCATTGTTCAAAGTCTGGTTCTAATTCTAGATTCCCAAGGATTAGCCGGATCAGAGAGGAGCATCACAAGTGCGCCGCTGCTGATCAATCGTCTCCGGACGGCCAGACGTTCAGAATAAGAGCAGAGCGATCCGTCAGTGGTCTCCTCCGCCAATAAAACAAAGAAGTGCAAGCACTCTTGCAGACGGCGAGCAATAAACGACGTCGACCGCGAGTGCATCGGGTTATATCCGTGGCGCTGTTTGCAGAACCTTTGTTTGGAAAATGCGCTCGGACACTGTATTACCGGAGGTCAGTCGAGCGGATGTCACATATTGAATTGCACGGTAACCATCGACTATCAGAAATGTGGTTATATCCCCTAAATTTACACGGCTCTTCATGTATTCGATTGAATAAAATTTTAATGTGACGATGAAAAAAACATGAGAGTCAAAGTTTTGCCAACATTGTAAGATAAAGTCAGAATCGTAGGTAAATCGACGTAAATGCGATACCAAAAATTACGGTTAAAAGATATTGATGAAATGAAATGCTTGGGGTCTCTTTTACACTAGAAATAGACCCCCTTCGGACGTTGTCGTTGTTTTCGAGCCGCCGTGACACAAAAATTTTAAATTTATAACTGACCCTTTGTAAATAAAGGTTGCTCATCATTGTTATAGAGAATATATTCTTACAAAAGTCACAATGAATAAGTCTCAACTTAACAAAATATGGAAGAAGTATGTCAAAGGAAACGAAGAATATTAAAAAAAAATAGGAGTACTAACCCTTCGACTTCTGGACAACGAAATATCGTCGCTCAATAGTCAAAGGGTCTAAAGAGAGAAAAATCATGAAAATCAATGGAAAAACACATGGGTTTTTTTAGGTCGAATCAGTTATTTTCAAGATGATCGTTACCAGAGTCACACATACGCACGCACACGCACCCGTACGACCGCGTGTCCCCCCATTTCGGGGTAACTTAATCACAGTCGATGATACAACCCGCCCCCTTTTTAATAGCCCTGGTGCTCGGCGCTAAAAAATGAACAAGCCTGCGGGAACTCAACCGCAAAGCAGCGACAGTTGGAATTATTTATGTACGTACCAGGTTTTCGGGTATATTATTATTATTATGATTTATGACCCGGGTATTAAATTAAAAGCATCGAGGGGCTCGTCCCCGTCCCCGGAGCAACATCTTTCTGTCTTTCGCGGACGCATGCGCATTCCAATTAAATAAATAATAATCGCGCCAAAAACGTCCGTCGAAAATTGTGCGAATTTCAAAAAGATCAGATTTCGCCGTCGGAACACTTGATCCATCTTCAATTAACTCGTAGACTTGTAGATATCCATTTCAAGACCACTTTCGTCCATCGTTCATTGTGTTAAGTCCCATCTAGCGTTACAGCATAATTTCATCATTTACATGGCAATATCAATATGCTCAAATAAATTTGTATTACATTTTATGGAAATGAAAACAATGAGAAAACTCGGACAAAGGTCATTATAGGGGGACCGAAAAATCAAGGAATGAAGGCAAATGAAGCAGTGAAAAAAAATACCGATACTTACGGGGATATTCTAAGACCAAACAAGTGTCGTTTAAAAGTTTAAAAATATAAATCTCAAAGATGTCGCACGAGAAGAACGACCGCAAAAATTAGATGATGATATCCTGAAGGCGGTGGTGGATTCAGATCCTCGTCAAATAATTGAGGCATTATCATTGAAGATTGGCTGTCCATGGTCTACAATTCAAGATCATTTTCGTCGCATAGGAAAATTGTACAGGCAAGGAATTTGGGTTCCTCATAAATTGACGGAGACGGCGCTCGATCAACGGCGCGTCTCTTTTGTCTCGGTATAAAGCCGATCCGTTTTTGCGGCGATTTGTAACTGAAGATGAAAAGTGAGTGCTATACAATAATCCTGTACGAAAAAGACAATGGCTTTCTTCCGGAGAAGTACCTGTTCCGACCCAACGACCATCACTAACAACAAAGAAGGTCCTTGTTTGAGTGTGGTGGGATTTTTATGGAATTATACACTATGAATTACTTGAACCCGGTCAAAGCGTTACAGCGATGAAACAAGAGCTCAAATACAAACGATCTGTATTGGTAAATAACAAAAAAAGGATCCTTGCGCTGCAAAAATAACATATGCAAAAATAAAGGAGCTTGGATTGGAACTTTTAACTCGTCAGATTCACCGGATCTCGCGCGTCGGAATACCCTTTCAGATGGTTAGAGCATATATTAAGAGGTAAAAAAATTAATAATGTTGGAGAAGTAAAAACTCACTTGGAAAAGTTTTTCAATGAAAAATCGAAGGGCTTGTTTGAAAAAGAATTCGAACAACTGCATTCACGCTGGCATAAAGTGTTAGAAAATGATGGAAATTATTTTTTTGATTAGTATTATTTTTTTAATAAATAAATGATATTTGGCAGCATAAAAATTTTGATTACTTTTCGGTCCACCTAATATATTGCGCCGCGAGTTTACCCTAAAATGCGGACGGTGATTTAATTGCACAATTTTAATGATTCCGTTATATAATAAAGTTTCCTGCCCAAAAAATTAATATTATTTTAAAATTACAATTTTACGGCCGCCATCCCTCTAATTTGCGAACGCGGTGGAAAGCAATTTCTCAAGGCTTGCCATATAATATCTGCTCAATAAGGAGAAATAAAAAAAGAATTCCGCCCCATCAAACACTCGCAGATGAAAATTGAGCAAAGCCGCGCTGACAAATTGGTCAATATTAGGGGGTGGTGGGGCGGGGGCGAAGCGCCAGGGCGTCGGACGCAGCGCGCACATCTTTATCTTTGGCTCTGATTACTGTGCGGTCCATCACGTGCCCGTTCCGTGACCCGCGGTGCCCCATTGATAAATAGCAAGTGACAAAACGATGGGCAGCTGCTATCCACTCGCTGGCGGCGGCGGCGGTGGGGGAGTGGGGGTAGGTCAGAGGGTCGGAGAGGGAAAGGGGGCGGGCATTAACGCCTATTCATCTACACCTTGGAGCCAAGATTAAAATAAAGCCTCGCAGAGACCCCAGTCAGCAGAATCCGGGGCGATTTATCGCCAATCTGGCGATAAAATATCGATTTATATCAATTTTAATAGAAATATGCGATTTATGAAAAAATGCAACTCAACAACATCAAAATTATGAAAAAGAATACATTTTTAATAATCATCACAGTGATAATTACTATATTGTAATTAATGACGATTTTTTAAAAATATTTAATGATAAGGATGGAATTCATTGCCACTGAAAATATGAATCTTTATTCCCTTTCCTTGTCTTCAAACAATAAAAATTCGATTGCGTTAAACTGCTCAAAAATCAAAAAATAATTTAAGATATCATTCTCCCGATGAATAATGCGATATGATACATTCAGTAAAAATGGCACTTCTTCAAGTAGTTCAAATGACTCATGGGAATTTTTCTTAACAAGTCATATAGCCATAGAATATACTACCATTAATAAAAAATAGATAATATGGGATTGCACACTCTCTATAGTTCTGCCTTTAATGAAACACAGAATGACAGGATTCAGAATATCTATTTATCTCCGTATAACCCCTACCGGGGAAGGGAGGGGGGAGGGGATAGCCGTCAGGGTAATCAATGAAAAATTATCGAAATGAATGGCATCCCTCTCTCATAGCATTACATATACATTCCACGTTATAGGGGGAGACGTTATAAGGGGGTTAAGGTTTTTCAATTTTTTTACCCTGGGAAGGAAAACCCTAATCTGTTGACCAATAATCGGTCTAGTCTCGATACTTTCGCTCTTCTTCCTTCTTTCTAGGGGACCCCTCTCTGAGGAGGTCTTTCCCATGATGAAAGGATTGCTATTGCGCGACAGGGCTAATAATCACTTGCGACCGGCTACTTGAGACTCGTTTTGCAGATGTGCATATGTATACCGTGCATATTTATATAGGTGTGCGTGTGGTCGCTCGCTACTCTCGTCACTCGTTACTCGTTAAAGCAGATAACGCCTTAGAAGAGAATTACCGAATACCGAGGCAAACCCTCTTCTACTTGCCTAGAATAGTCAGGAGGGTAAAATCTGATACTAACAGGGTAAAAGATACACGTCAAATGCCAGCAATGGCTAAGAGAGGGAAACTCTTTACAAAAAACTGCATACCAAGATGACTTGAGTCCCCGTGGTATGGACACGAAAGGGGAGCTCTCACATCATGTGTGAGACTCAGGTTCCTTTGGCCTCGACTACCATTCGAGAGTTTGGTAAGGTTCATGCCCTCAGCGAGTGAGAGCCTTGTGACTGGCAAATGATGATAATGATGATATTATAGGATATAAAAATGAGATACACTTAGATTCCAATAAAAAAATTATTCATCTAATAATTTTCAATGAATAAAATTCATCTAAATTTTTTCAGAAAATAATTATGGTTAGTGTATTTTTAAAACCGCGTAACAATTGAAAAACAGAGAAATTATCAGAACAATTAAATAATGGAAAGGTTCTCTTGAAGCGTGTAGAAAGACAATCGGTTGTATTTTCTAGTTAAGCCACATGTTTAACGTCTTGCATCGTATCACATGCCACAAAAAACATAGTTTACGACCATTTAAAATTGTTAACACTCTCGAACAAATACGCTGCACACAAACATTCAACTGCAACTAATAACCGAGGCAAATAAAAAAGCGTCGAGTAAACGCATAGTTAACACATTTCCAGGATACGGATACAGGAAATGTGTGTTTAGGATAAATACTATTAATAATATATAATAAGAAGGACCACCCCAACGCCATAAAAAGATCAACAAATCTAAATCGGCCCGTATTAAACGCGACAACTCCATAGAAAACCGGACAAAGCCAAAGTTATTTTGTATGAAAGAGTTCGATACGACACAGCTACGAATACACTATTTATATAATTGAATCTGGCTAAGCTTCGAATGCAGACTGACATTCAATTGAATCAATCGGCGTAACGTTTCAATTTATTTTACAAATATAATTTTATATTTCATATAAAAAAAACAGTGATTCTGATTGGATTTGTCATTTTATTATTAATGGCAGAATCCAGTATATTTTGCTGCACCCACAAAGGTTTCAGAAATACGTAAATCAATTTAATCGATAAAATAATTACACAGATTAACTAATAAAAAAAAGTAAAAAACTGTAAAACTGATTCAAATTCTTAAATCATACGTAAAGTATTTAAATGCATTTTCATTATAGGTCATTTTGCGAGTTCACCGCAACTTCAAAAATGAAAAAAAAAACATAAAAGAAAGACTTTTAGCAACAACTAAGAAATAAAAACAGAATCGCTGAAGAACTTTGTACATCAATATTCACAACTTTAATCCTACGACTGCTGAACAACGATATTTCAGCGAAAAACATCTGACTATCCAGAGGGTTAACCATTTGGCTTGCTTTTACTCGCACTTGTTTGTGATATGTAGGACTTATATTAAAACTTGAGGTCGCAATAGACCCCATCGGCACAGCTAGATTAATCGGCCGGAAGCCGATTTATATGCTATGCTGGGCCTGATCATCATAAGCCGGTAGCCTATTTTTACGCTTTTCTGAGCGCAATCTTTATCGGCCGCACATTTGTTTATGTAACCACTTTTAAAATAAATCCTATATATCCCAAACTTTATGAATTTGTCTAAGATAGTCTGAAGAATAAATATCAATAATCATTGGCTTTTATTGCCCGCAATTGTGAAAAAAAACAACAATATTGTTTTAAAATGTCACGGATGTGATGTTTTATTATCGCTCCACGCCAGATATGAGCGAGAAAAAACATTGCGCATATGGAAGTGGGAGCGAGAAAAAATATCGTGCTGTGCCTTGGGAGCCGCCGATCCGGGAGCGGGGCTCAGTCGCCTCAGCGTCGCATCAATTTGAAGAAAAATTCAAAATTAGATAGATATTTCGTAAGCATATGTAAATACAAATGCTTACGAAATTTATGGACAGTATAATATAACATTTTTACGCCATTACGCTGTTTTCTATAAATTCTCTTGTCAATCATAGAACATTGACCTTTATTTCGCTCGGCAATGTATTATTAATTCACGAAATATGTAATATGATTTTAAAAATAGCAATTTGTAGATAACATTGATTTATAGGAAGCGTTATAGGAGGGCTAACTGTAATATGTATTGCCGAGTCTATGGAGAAAATTATTATTTACGCAGCAATGATTTAGGACTGTTTGCCGGAAAACAGAGCAGATAATTTAGGTCTGAATGACCTACTACGGTCTATTTATAAAATTAATAGAAAAGGATCAGGATTATTGGCATAAGACTTCCACGTAGACTCGACATTGATAGCGTTAAGGATGATACTTTATTAATAAAATAATCAGACATGTAATACATTTTAATACATTCCGTGTACTGCTTAGTTTTATCCGGACATGTGTCAATCCCGGGGTTTCTCGATGGCTAGAAACCCCGGGATTTATACTATTTTATTCCCCGCTTTAGGCAATGCGCAATGTCAAAAATGGGACGAATCACACTACTTTTTGCTCGAAATGGCATTTCGACGTCGCGAAAGCGAGGCGGAGCTGACGCCCAATGACGTCGCCGCGAATTTAACACACTTTTGCACAGTTTTACAATTTGATTTATGTGGCTCATTTGGCACCGCCGGGGCCGTGACAAAAAGGCGTCAACGTCCTGGCAAATGGAAACCGGGCGTCCGAAATCAATGGTCCCCGAGCGAGAGACGTGCGTGGCCCGGGCGGTGACCACCCCATTAGTTTAAAGGGTAGGTCGGATCTAGCCCATGGGACCTATCGGCCCTCGGTCCACACTATCCGTTTGTAATTCTTTGGCCACGATTTATTCTCATGAAAAGCGACTGTTGTTGTTTTACGAGCTATTTGCTGAAATTAGGCCGCATGTATCAGAGTTACATGGGCGGTTAGCGCTGAAAAATTAGCGACCGTGCAATCTCAATCGGTCGTAAACTGATTTCAAATAAAATAAAATAATTTTGAGTGAGACCTCGGCGTTGCAGATTAATCTGTCGGTCTTGCTTCGACCATAAACCCCGTTATGCATTTTGTCTTAAATTAATTAATTGCATTAGTTTGCGAATGCAAACACCAATCAGTGTACTGTGTTGTCGCAAGAATTATCATTTCGATAAACCACCAAGTGGCTTAAACTAGTTTGGCACGGAATCCTAAAGTTTTCCAATGAATGTTTACTGCAGCTAAACCATTTAAACTGAACTGACCGGCAGAATTCCTCACGTATGCTTTAATCCGTTTTAAAGTTTGAGAAAGAGCTCAATACGGAGGTTGTAACCGGTCGGATACATACATTTAATTTAGAAATGTTTTAATTCAAAGTGTTTTGTGTTCTGCACGTGCGAGACACGGGCATAAAGTACGGCACGTCTGAGACGCGGGCATATTTCTTAGAGCCGACGAGCACTTTGATAAATTAAAGTTTTGGAAAAATATATAAGCACTGGTATACGCATCAATAAAATAATAGAAATTTAGAAACACTTACGATAATAGTGTTTTTTTCTACAAAATATTGGTATACGATACTTTGTCTCAATATCTCTCTCTCTTTCTTTCTATATCGTATACACTTGGCTATTTAAATAAACAAAACTATATTAGTCAATATATTAGAGAACTGCATTTACTGCACGTAATATGAATGTTGCAGACAACAGATTTCTTCGTTGGGCTGAGGAAAAGGGCCGACTGTATTTGATAAAAATACTCTTTCAATAAAGCAATACGACATCATAATTCGGTGATAAATTACTTAAATATTTTATTAATTATAATGCGTCTATCAATTATGCCTAACAGCACTCAATTATGATAAATGAATCTTTTATTTATTTATGTAATTATTGATTTGACGTTGAAAGAATTTTGATTATATATTTTTTTTATGTTTCCTTTCAACCCTGCTCCGTATAGTTATATTCTAGGCTCTTTATACTGAGACTATTACGGTAAGTGTGAATAAAATATTTATTTATTTATTTGACTGTCATTAACTGTTTTTGTGAGCTGATTTAAAAAAAATAAATAATAACATTTAATTCTCTATAGTTTACTTGTAACCATAAGTCAAAGATCGATAGAATCGCGAGAATTAATGTCTATGACAACAAGATTCGTATGCCCATGAACGTCATGGGAGCCGCAATGAGAGGGTTAAATAACTTTAATGGTGAATATAACGGTTTTTCAAAAGATCGCATAACATAAATTCCACTCACTTATATAAATGTTCGATAAAGAATCTAAAGATGCACTCTAGCGAGTGTCATAAAGAATTGCCAGAATATATAGACCCGGAAGGATAATCGGTCCGAGTACAAACTCCGTCGCGGTTAACTTACATTATCAAAACCGATTGTATGTTACCTACAAGTCATAACACTGGTTTTGGAGCCAAATATAAAACAAAAAGACTGCTTTGGTGAGGAAATATCAGTCGTTTTTCGCCAGAGTGGTGGGGTGGGGGCTAACGACTTTCATCTCACAAAAATATCAATTTCTAAAAAAATAAGATGGAAGCAGAGCTTCTATATTAATATTCAGAAAAATATCAATAATATGATGTATGAATTTCAATTATATTTTTTTTTCTAAAACATTATTCAGGCATTTGTATATTCGCCGAGATTTTTTTTTGCGAATGACTATACGCCATGTCATTCCTTTCTCGGATATTTTTTGCCACACCAATCTCAAATAAAATCACTACTTTATTGGGAAATGCAAAACATCTGCGCGTTAGACGAAAAGTAACAAAAGGTTTGATTTTTTCGCGACCAAAAATAAATTTCCTCTTTTCCTTTGTTTTTCACACTGCCAACTTATTCGCTTATACAACTTTATTTTTTTTTTCTTTCTTTCTCCCCTCCTTTTGGCCGAAAGTTAGAAATATTCGATCAATTACCAATACACGAATGTGCGTAAAAATTCGTATCGCCATTCTTTTGTTGTGCCTTGTAGTAATTTATATTTGGCGCGACACGCGCGCTCGTCTGAAATAATAATTAGGACAAATAAAAATACTACGTGCACAGTGGGAGCGATAGCAAAAAAATACTCAAAAAAGATTCAACACTTTTAGCATTTTTTTTTATTAATATACATAAACAATATTATCTTCCGAGGTGGTCTCTTCCGAGAATGAAGCAATTCACTCAATTAGTGATTCCATTCACACGTGAGTTGTGACACAAATAAAAAATATACATTTCTTCCACGCCAATGCGAAAAGTCAACAAGCCGTGTATTCTCTCCGGTGACCATCTTTCTTTTATCGTTTGCCCTTTTTTTTATATTTATGGCAAATATTGGGTTACTACAGCCACTGTATTGAGGGCCGGATTCTGCCGTGGCAATAAAACCACTCTGCACAAGACATAGACAAATAAATGTGCCGGAAGCACCGAATAAAAACCAAATATAAATTGATAGTAAATTTCGGGCGAATTCATAAATTTAAGAAAAAAAAACCGCCGAAAATTATTGCAATAATAATTTTTCCAGGGGGATACGCCACTCTGCGGATTTATTCATGATCTCCCCGTGTACCGGGCGCCATTTACTATTCAGGAGTACAGGTGAGAGATAAGAAATGTGCCCTCCCGAAATTGAACATTTACATCTATACACGAGCATTGTGGGGGGGATGAAAAGTGCTGGCTTTATGGTTGACACTCATGGAAATATGCGGCAAACACCAAATAAAACTGATTTCAATAAAAATAAATACTATGAAAGTAGCAGTTTAACTGAATTTTATGATATTAAATTTAGAATTGTTTTACCAGACGTGAGAAGGCAATAGCACTGCGGTTCCCTGCAATTCTCCTGAGGTCCGTAGTTTTATCTATCTGCCAGCATAGACCTAGATCATGAAGGCGGTTGATAGACGAAGGTTGAAAGCCTTCGATACATTGTAATGAAGATTGATTCTTCGGGTTCTATGAAGGAATAGCTAAAAAATCAAAGCCCATCAAGAGAATCAAAACATGATGCCGGATAAAAGTCTTCCGTTTATTTTTTTAAACACTATGCGTCATTCGTAAAATTATCGTTAAGAGCTGCTGACGCATTTATGCGTCATTCGATATCAAGAAATAAGATATGTATGTACATATTAATATATTAGGCGGACTGAAAAGTAATCAAAATTTCTTCGATGAGCTCATTCAGTTGTAAAGCTATGATTGTAAATTTTATTTTTCGGTTAAAATATTATTGTCTACTTATCAACGGCGTACTATCTGCGCGTCTCTTTTGTCTCGGTATGCAGCTGATCTGTTTTTGCGGCGAATTGTAACTGAAGATGGGTGGGTGGGTGAAGAAGTGGGTGCTATACAGTAATCCTCTACGAAAAAAAAAAAGCTATCTTCCGGAGGAGTACCTGTTTCGACCCCACGACCATCACTAACAATAAAGAAGGTCCTTGTTTGTGTGTGGTGGGATTTTATTAGAATTATACACTATGAATTGCTTGAACCCGGTCAGACCGTTACCGCGATGAAACAAGAGCTCATATAGAAACGATATGTTTTGGTAAATAACTAAAAAAAGGATCCTTGCGCTGCCTCGCGCCGCAAAAATAAGGGAACTTTTAACTCATCCACCCTATTCACCGGGTCTCGCGCCATCGGATTACCGCATTTATAGATCGTTAGAGCATACATTAAGAGGTAAAAAAATAATAATGTTGGAAAAGTGAAAACGCACTTGGAAAAGTTTTCAGTGAAAAATCGAAGGACTTCTTTAAAAAGGAAATCGAATACCTGCCTTTACCTTGGCAAAAAGTGTTTTTTTTAATAAATAAATATTTTTCGCCATCAAAAAAATTTGTTTTGATTACAATTCGGTTCCCCTAATGATAATGTCGGAAATAATGATGGAGATTAGAAAGATATTCCCCGATCAACCAATCTTGCTAATGAAATATTAGACGAATGAGTTAAAAAAATATAAATAATTTGCTTTGTAATGATTCGAGTATGAAGGGCAGATTTAAATAACGGAAGAAATTAAGAAAGTGCTTAACTGAATACTAAGAGGTTTCAGAGGAATTGGATAAGAATGAAAAACAGTCCTTGATAACGGATATCATTGAAATAAAGCCAGCTACGTCACTGGAAAGAAAATACGATGAAAAATGAAAGAGGGTGATACAAATATACACAATTGACCTTTTGCACTCGAAGTTTTTTGAAGTCCTCAATAACTCAACACGTGTTATTTAATAAATTATTATTTTGTATTTGTGCAATATTATAAATAAAATTTATAAAATAATAATTTTATAAATGATACGTAATTGATTTGTTGCATGCAGTCATAGCGGCGGCATTTGAGCGATGCGGAAAACTTCGATGCCGCTTATATGGCGGCATTCGAGTACAAAGGGTTAAAGTATTAAATAAACCAAGTGATTGAGTATCTTCGACCATTTAATGGCATGGAATATGTTAATATCCTGAAACGCTTTGATAATCAAACTGAATTGATAAGTTTATTGGACGAAGAAGCTCAGACATTTCTTGTTCTATCAAATCGTGTCTGCACAAAGTCAAAGTCATCATAATGCATTAATTTTATTGGCGTGAGCGAAATTCCATGGCAGAGCTCGTCTTCCATCAGACAAGCAAATTGCGCTTGAATCGATCAGACATTTTTTTTCTATCAAAAGTACTTTGAATAGATTTCAATTGAAATATAAAAAAAACTAAACGTTCGCTCCTCCAGCTTTCAACACGTTAACGACAACAATAGAGATTTCATTATTATTGACAGCGTCTTGAATGGACGTGATGAGGTTTTCAATACTGTTTATTGAATTCTAAACGCGCCGCCATATTGTATCAATATTAAATACACGAACATTTTTTTTATATATAAATATAATATTTGATATGGCGTGCTCAGCAATTTTTTTTTGCACCACCAGCCATATATTCTTTTTGTAAGAAAAAGACCTTCCCACAAATTTATATCCATGAATAATAAATTATTTTACAGGGTTGGCTACACGAAAGGGGCAACTCATGTATTGACCCTTGTTTTACAATATATTGCCTATCCTTTCGTCTTATGATTTCCGAGCCGTACTGTAAATATTTACTTAAAAAAATGATCCGAACAAAGGGCAAAAAATGTTGACATGGAACTAGAGTTGAATTGATAGATAGATACACGTCAGATGAATAGGGAAATTTTATGAGTTTTCAAATAAAAATCCTTTGTTTCGTATAGCCTTTATAAATTCCGGAATAATTGAGCCAAAAAGGGTTCGATTCAATATCGAAGAATGACACGGAATAAAAATGCTGAAGTTAAAAGCATACTACGCGTAATTGCCATTGTATGTGTATATGTATAATACTTTCTATTACTATATTCAATGTTTCTGAAATACGATAATTATTCAAAAATTTGTTGAATCGTAGAATAGCATAACCGCCAGAAACAAGTCGTGCAAAAATGACATGAATGCATAAAGATGCAATAAAAAATATGTATATATTATCAATCCAAAGATTTATACGATCACGGTTTTTATAAAAATAAAGATGTAAAAACTTAAACTTATAAAAAAGTATATTGTAATTATTCTAATATATTGTATTTCATATAATAATTAAACAGATTAAATGTAAAGAGACGTACAAACCAATACTCGAATGAGATTGTGGAATAAAGAATTACAGGAAAAAGTAATTAAAAGAATTAGATAAACTCAAATAAAAAATTGTGTCGAACGACAAAAATGTACATAAAAAAACGCAAAAGTCACCCATGGATAGATAAATAGCAAAGATGACGAAAACACTTCAGAATAATAGTAATAGTTTATCAGTTATCAGAAATAAAAAACAATTCACGTACTGCATACCTTGCCCATGTCTTTTTTTGTATGAAATTGGATTACGTCCAAGGTAGCGGAACGGGTTTATATCGTAAATATTTATTTATGGTCATGAACTTCATGGGCGCCGCACTGGAATGGTTAAATGACTTACATATTGAAAATAAAGGTTATTCGAAACATGATTTATTTATTAATTTATTTGATTACGATGGAAGGATGGCATAACAGAAAATCCGAAGCGTCACTTACCCATACAAAGATTCCATAAATATTTTAAAAATGAAAAGGAAATGAGTCCCTCACACTTACTTTTCCCCCTAGTGTCGTAAAAAAATGTCAGAATTCATAGATTTTCTAAATTCAGTCGCGGATAGCTTATATTATCAAAATAATGTTACCTACAAGCCATGACACTGGTTAATTTAATTATTATTTCAGTTATTTACTCAACGAAGGATAAATGATATTAAATAATTAATCCAAATACCTAATATATTAGGGGTACCCATAAATAATGTCGTTTTTACGATGCGCCATCTTTAAAATAGTCTTCTTCAGGCAGTAATGACGTGTACATACTGGGAATTATTTTGTATAAATAAAGTTAAATAAGGTATAAGAAAAATTGTTTTGAATTTCATTGAAAAAAAAAGACATTACTTATGGGTACCTCTAATAATATTAAAATTATCGTAAATATATGTATGTTACCTCCTACAAGCCATTGTACTAAAAACTAAAACTAAACAGTGGCCTTATAACCCTGGGGCGGGTCTTTGCCACCTGGGAGGACACCTCCGTCTCAGTCATGATGTCATGACTGTAGACAGACTGAATTCTAGTTATCTGAACTCTTCGAATGCAGGTCAGGTCGCCAGCCAAAGCCCGGGAATCGAGCTGTCACGCCCAGTTATAATAATTAGACGAGGTTAGCATGGCCAATTCGTATTTGCGCTCAGTGGTCACAGATCAGGTGCTACGGGCACCTCCTGCGCACACGTCACCGAATTGGCCTGGATAGCGGCCTGGCCCTCACAGCTCCGTAGAATCTACGAAACTACGATTGCGCCCAACCGCCATCGCCAGCACGTCTAATACCGGCACGCGACAACACTCGACTCTGTACTGGTTAACTAAATACGGATGTTTTTAATTCCCGAAGAACCAAATATCATATCTAATAACACAACTCTTCAGATCATTGAAACCAAAGAGGATCGACAAAATTTATCGTGGCAATACTTCTTGAGTATAGAGAACAATTGAATAAATAATTAGATTTTTTTTTCAATTTATGACCGTTGATTATTCAAAGGAAGCATTAGTCTTAAAAACCTTTTTTTTTCATTTTCATATTAAATGTATCTTGATCGCGAGTAAGAAAACTTAAGTACGTGTACCACGTGTTTCCATTCTGATAGGGACGAAAAGGAAATTTGCAAAAAAACGAGCGAAATAATCTCGGAATTAAATCTCCAGATGATAATATGGCCGAAATATTTCCGATAATTTTCGGCAATAAAATGTGTGTGGATATAATAATAATAATAACAATAATGGCCCATATAGATAATGAAATTAGGGTCTTCCAAATGATATGGCCGGGGATACATGCACATTCCGAACACGGAAGATATAATGGATTAATTTTACGCATGGCAGTTGCCGGGTTAATGTCTACCCAAACAAGGTCATCGCGATGATTTATATTTATTGCGATTTGACAAAATGACAAATGCAAAGGTCGGGGTCATGCGGACGACCGAACCGGCGATGGCAAACAATTTGTTGCAAATTTGCCGCAGACGAACATACGCGCGAATTCCGGCGGCGCACAAAATGCGCCGGACGGACATACACGTCATTGAATTGGAATTTAAATGTTTTGTATAAAATACATATCATACATTTGACAAAAGACGTGAAATATTTACGAAATATAACGGTCATTTCCATTCATTGCTGGACCAACGTCCTTTTTTGGACAAACGGCCACTTTCATCCATCTCACTACCTTTTGTTGACGAATTTTCTTTCGGCTGCGGAGACACAAAGGCGTGTCACACACCTGTCACATGGTAATTTGGAAAACGTATTAATTCATTACCCGACAGGACCAAAAGGACAATAAGACATTTTGTAAATAAAACATTTCCGGAGAGCGCACTCCGCGACCACGCCCAACGGCTCTGAACCACTCTCCATCCGAAAATACAAATCAACTCAAAAAAAAATACATACTTTTTTCAATAAGTATTTTTTTATCCGCTGGGAGGGCGAAAAAACTTTGAAGAACTCGCGGGGGCCAGGGGCGCCAACATTTTCTTGGATTTATTTTGTTTCGAGTGCGCTCGAGAGTAACGAGAAGGAAGATTTATTAATGTTCGCCAGAACTATACACATATTTTTATCCGCCGTGAAATACATGTATGATAAAAAATAATATTTTACATTAATATATCATCACACGTGCGCGTATACGTCTGAAAAAGCACATGAAAAAAACATAACCCAACATGACGCTAAACTATGTATGCATCCATAACCACACATGATTTAAATATGTTCAAAGTATTCAAGACTAAAGATTTTAATAGATAATATAAGTTGATAAAAATGCACAGTGAGATTAAATAAGTTTTCACCCATTGCAAAGTTTGGGATTTAATATTTTAATAATATAAAATCCACTACGTTTTCACAATGCAAAAAGTTTTAACTCTTTAGTTTCAGGTATATGTACGGTGACCATCCGGTATGTATTTAAAGGGACAGCTCTGTATATCAGCAGCCTGTCCCTGATTTTTTTTAAATACAGTAACCACAAACAATTTTTGTCTTTGATCGCTAAAAAGTTATAACTAAATTAGCCGGAAAAAAATCTTAACGACTAAAATAAACTTCAGTGGGATGCATCTTTCCAAGAAGATGGGTAATTATTCGTAAAATACTTTATTGAACAGATGTAGAAGCAGACTTAGCTTTTATGAAAGAGAAACGAAGCTACATAAACATATACGACCCTCTATTATTTGATTAGATTAATTGTCCCCGACTTCGCCCCCAAAAATATGGTCACTGTAGGTATATAGATATAGCTGTTCTGCAGTCAAAGGATTAATCGTCTAATCTGTATTTATTTTTATCATGTATTATAAATATTTTCATGTTAAAAGGTTGCATTCGTTTATTTATCTTCAAAGTCAGGAAAGTATTAACCACTTGGACGCCAGTGTCTCACTGGTGAGTCATATTTCCATTCACTCCACACGCTAGCTTCTCACACACGATGTTTTATCGTTGAATATAATAAGTTTTTCAGGCAGGTAAATGGTCAAGAATAAATAGTTAAACATAATTGTAAAAAAATGTAAGAAACACATTATCGATTTTCAAAGAAAATAAATAATATTTAATATCTTTACACTTTTTTATGAGTTTTTTCACATATATCAAATTATTAATATTTAGTTAACATTTACATACAACACATTAAGGGTGTCATTAAAGATTGATTCATGAAAAATAATGTAGATTTGCACCAGTGTAGTTGAAAAGGAATAAATATTAACCGATCTGTCACGGTGGCTCAAAACCAACGGCGTCGCCCGGTGGGGTCTATTTAGTATGAAATTAATATATTAAAATAGACCCCAAGCATTTCATGTCAAGATATTGATAAATTATTCGTGAATATCTTGACCTTTTTTTTAAAAATTGATTATTCGAAGAATAAAAATAGTTATTAATGATATATATCAGTAGAAACAGTAGAAACTTTTGAATTATTTTACTAATTAATGTGATGCGTAAATGACGCGCATACGGCGACGTCCCGTCGCAGCCTGAGCCACACTCCGAGTTTTCGCAATATGTGTCTAATATTTTCACTCGCACTTGGCACATCGTACCGGATAACAATTGCGGGTAATAAAGGTCAATGATTTTTTATAATATAATTTTTTTAGACTTTTACAAGAAGTTTGTAATTATTCTATATATTTTTATTGTCTTGAAACTTTATAATCACAAACACCAATATGATAGTGTTTTGCTTGCTTCATTCCTATCTCTTATTGTGTGCACTTCAATAATAAATATTGTTCAAATAAAACGCAGTCATAACTAAATATTTATTTAAAATAACAATCTTTGGACGGAATATGATAAAATATTTACACAATGCGTATCGCTGTGTATCAGCTATATACTTTGTATTATAATCTCTTAGAGCTGTGAGCATTCATTCAATAAAAAAAGGTTGGCCTCGCCCACGATGCACAACATAAATAAGCTATAGCACTTTAGTGTCCATAGCACCCAGACACATAATTTACATTGAAAGGAGTAATAGAAAATGGCTATGAGAGATGCGAGCCAGCTTCTTCCACCGCGACGACAATCGACCGTAAATAACGCACAAATATTTCTCTCACATTCGAAATCGTTCTCAAAAAACTCCCCGGTACCTGTTAAAAGAAATAAACCCATCAAAGAAACCCGTCGTAAACCCGTCGAGATGACCCGGGATGCATTCCGCGCTTGATGGCTCTTACGCCACTTGGCAACGGACTGTAGATGGGAGATATGAGATGTGAACTCTCTATATAGAGACTTGTCATAATAGCTACTTTCTAGAGAGATTTATGGCGAGCGAAGACAGCCCTGCTTCTTGGCAGTGAGGTAGCGAAAATTAAAACCTGCGCCACTGCAATATCGCAGGGGAGAAACAAGAAAATCAAAAACTTTATGTGCAATATTTCAAAGGAAACCCCACACACGTACGTCGTAAACCGAAAAAAATCGCATGCACGACTTTAATGTGATATTTAATTAATGGCCATCCTGCACGATAATCAAGTGCACACACCTATTTCATTTTTAATTAATTAAAACTACAATTTTTATAATTAGGCGTTAATTGGTGGATAGTGAGTGTCGGCCTAAAGTAGCGTGAGAACAAATACGCTCTACTACAATCGCAATCGAATTAATTTAACCCTGAACGTGAAAAAAAAACAATAGAACACGATGTCGGTGATATTTTATCATATTTTGCGTGTAAGCTAAAAATCTAGTCAACAAAAAATTGTTTAACCTAGCCGTGCCGATGGGGTCTATTTGGGACCCCACGTTTTTCATTTTTCTCGAATAACTCTTTTAATATAAATCCTACATATCACAACTTTTTGTCTAAAAAATACTAAAGAATAAATAGAAATAATCATTACGAGAGAAAAAACATCGCGCACGTGCAAGTGCCAGTGAAATCGCGTCATCGTCTCATTCAGGGTGGGACATGGCATATTGATTAGAAAAAAAAATAGCCTATTTTTTAACATTTTAAGTCAGATATTTATAAATTCTTTATGAATATCTTGACTTGAAATACTGGGATCTATTTTCATACTAAATAGACCCCATCGGCCGACGCCGTTTGTTTCGAGACGCCGTGACGGAACGGTTAATAAGTTTTATCATTTAAATTTATTAAAAAATACAGTAGTAGTTATTTCCTAATCCATGTACAAAGGTTTAAAAAACGTACTACACTCTATTCTTTTTTAGATGGTTTTAAAAATACTATACTTGTACATATAGACACATGGATCAATGTCAAAGATGTAAAAAATGGGGTAATGCTAGCTTTTAGTCTGGATTACGCACAAACGAATAACTTATGGTGCAGTTTAGAACGGGTTATCAATAGTTCTAACTTCAGAGAAATATTCCTATTGCTTATACTGCATTATAAGGTATCGCAAGAAAGTTTTTGATAGCTTTTCCATCTTCATACCTCAACATTTTCTCAACTCAAAGTTGTTGCGCGGCTCTTTTATCTAGCCGAGATTGTCAACTTTGAGCAGAAGATTAAAATTTTCTAGCTATGTGGATTGTTTTTATAGATCCATCTTCATCAAAAAAAATTTTCCACGAATTTATCAGTTATAAAAAAAAACAATTTTCCCCCATAGATGCCAAGCGGTCCATGGAGGAAAATAGTTTGGGAACATATGTTTTAGACGAATTGTTTGTTCTAACACGATTTCTAGAAACATTTTTTCTAGCTCGACAAGATGAATTACTTGTGAAAAAAATGCCAAAAACAACGGTTGTTACGATGCTTCAGCTTCCGTATTCGCCGAACATTTTCCGCTCCGACTTCTTCCTATTATCGAAAATGAAAAAAACAAATTAAAGGGTGACGGGTGACCAACAATACGGACTTATAGAAAAAATCACTGAAGTTACTAACCGCCCTATCGAAAATTACGTTCCAGAAGTGCATCAATCATTGGAAAAAGAGCCGGCACAAGTGTATGAGGGGGGCTAAATTCGCAAAATATCCATGAATAAATAATAAATTTATAAATACCAATATCATCTTTCTTGATATTGAATGACGCATAAATGCGTCAACGGCTCTTAACGATAGTTTTACAAATGACGCATATACAAGTAATCGGGCTCTAATGTGTATACAAAGATATATGATAATTATTCAAAGAAAAATGTGTATATTTTACTGTATACACGCGTATGTATATTTATTTGGCTTTTAAAGTGTATAAAAAGCCATACATCTTTTTTCTAAAATAAAAACAACAATCTCCCGTATCGGGACGTGTTCCCCAACCCTCGGGGGATAAGTGCAATCCCTCACCAAAGAACGTGTACGTTTTAATGATAAGCAAACATTTTTATTGACACACTTAAAAAACAAACATCCATCATAAACAAATATTTATCCGGGCCGTAAAATTAAAATGGTAATAAGCCGAAGACAAAAATGTCCCTAAACGGCCATCGATACCGCATTCTCGATATCGAATATCAAAGGAGATGTAAGAATCGCTTATCTAACCGAGATCACACCAATAAGATAGGAAAGAAATGCGGACGCGGCTGATTTTATGGACATTTAACGTCGGTGATTATCAAATCTCGAATAAGAAAAAAAAAACAAAAACTGGTCCCGTCCGAGGGCCGCGATCTCAATCTTTGATCGGACAAGGTGGAAGTGGCGCTCAAAGCAAACACAGGTGTTGTGGCCGACGTTGCTATGAAGACCGAGAGCAAATAGATGGCTCTAAATAAATAATAAGAAGTAATCGTATAAATCAATGGGCATCGAGGGGTTATTCATCTTCGCGGGTATGATGGCGTGCGTGGGCGTGGCCGGGTTTGGTTGGGAATTAAAAAAAGGTCCAGCGGACGCATACACAAGACACGAGCATCGAACACGGCGATGTATTCACGCGATACTGTACGAGTATCGATATGTTTACTACAACACCTACTGGCAATTAGGCTAGCACCTGACTACCAAATTAAACCATTTAACTACCACGCGTTAAAAATTTAACCATTCCCACTCTGAAGGCCATAACTGTTGGCCCAAGTGAGTTTGGTAGCCAGCTCTG
>JAGXCT010033834.1:33302-48799 GCA_022495035.1 Philopotamus ludificatus | reverse complement strand
GCACCCCCCATATTCTCCGGACTTTGCTCCTTCTAATTATCATTTACTCAGACTATATATTTTCTAAATTTTCTTTTTAAACTGTTTATTTATTATATTATGTTACAAATCGCCTTAATTCGAAAATATGTATGTATTTACTTTTAAATAAGGAAGGTATAAAGATATTTTTTCCAGATTATTACGTATTTTTCAATTGTTATTCTAAGTAATTTAAAAATTGTTACCTACATTTTACAACGAATTACAGTTTTATTTTTATTTTCTGTAATCTATAGATGGCAGTCTTAGTCTATATTCAAAATGTTAAATATAAAGGTAAGACTGCATACTTATGTTTATAAAATATTATTATTCAAATGTTATTGGGAATATAATTTGCTAGGGTAGTAAAAAATTTTCATAAATACATAGTTTTACACATTTTATTTAAATATTCTGTAATCTATAGATAGTCAAATTAAAAGGTTAAATATAACAGAAAGAATATTTTTTTCTATTATTTATCCTATTAGATAATTAAATACAAAAAATAGTAATATTTTAAATACAATACTTGTGTTGGTCGGTCAGAGATATTCTGCTTCAGACGTTTTAACATATTTTAAATTGCATGTTAATTTCTTTTATAAATATCATCTCATATTTTTAAGATAGTTTAAAATATTTTATTGTCATGAAATTGTATAAGGAAATAAGTTTCTACAGAATTTAGTCATGAAAAATGCAGTACACATATATATTTTTTAAATTTTCCTTCAACCTATTTATTTATTATATTATGTTACAAATCGCCTTAATTCGAAAATATTAAATTACTTTTTAAGGAATGTATAACAAGATATTTTCAAGATTACTACTTATTTTACTATTGTTATTTTGAGTATTTTAAAACATATGACCTAACAAGTTTTAACAACATTCGGTTATCGAACATCTATTTTAACACATTACAGTTTTTTTATTTTCTGTAATCTTATAGATAGCAGTTTTAATTTTATATTTAAAATATTAAATATAAAGGTAAGACTGCATAATTATTTACATAATATAGTATTATAGAAATGTTATTGAGAATATAATCTGTTATAATTTGAAAAGTATTTTTTTTCATAAACATATAGTTTTACACATTTTATTTAAATATTCTGTAATCTATAGATGATCGAATTAAAAGGTTAAATATAATAGGAATAATGCGTAACCATTCTCATAAAGATATTTCTATAAAAGAGCTTGTGGAAATATTACAGAATTTTATACAAAAAGTGAAAATAATAATTATTTGAGAATACTATTCATAAATACTTAGATATGCATATTTCTATTTTTTTTTAATTTTCTATATTTTATAGCTTATATTATCCATATGTTAAATATGAATAGAAGAGAATGCATAATTATTTTCATAAAAAAAATCCAATATGTTATGGAAATACCACAGCTGATACGAGAAGTGAAAATATTAATTTATTGAATAAAATCTTCATAAATATCGTTTTTTTTGTAAAATAATATATTGTTAATATTTTTAAAATGTTAAATTTAAGAGAATTAATGCATAATAATTTCCATAATATATTTCTATATAAAGGTTTATTGAAATATCAGCAGTTAACGCATTCTCATTTTTTTTTGTAATTAATAGCTGATGTTATCAGCTTAGATTATATTTTTTAATAAAGTATATTTTTAATGTAATATTTAGAATAAACTGTCTTTTATAGGTAAAATTATTATAAATGTGTTTTAATCTTCTAGTCTATTACTATTAATAAATGCATATAACTATATATTTTCAAATAAATAAAATTATATTTGATATAATAATACCATAGAATATTATTGTATTGTCCATGAAATTCTATAATTTAACCTTTAAGTAAACTTAAATAATATATTACAAAAGCTGTTCGTATAATAACCTTATGAAAGGATTACCGGAGAAAAATTTCAGCAAACAACAATAGAAATACTAACCTTTTATAATAGCAGACGATTGTCGGACAGTTAATAGGCTTGACCGTAAAGGTTATCAGCGTACCCATGAAATACATAATATATTGAATTCAAAATAAAATATTTTCACAAACAACAACAATTTTATTGACAGATACAAAATGTCATTTGTGGAAAAATCTGCGGAAATTTCACAGGAAATATCGTCGATCAATCACTGGAATAAATATCCAAGGACTCGTTGATGACTTCCGCCATCGAATAATATAGCGTCGTAACAATTTCCTGTGTATTTAGCAAATTTTATATGCATTCTAAAAACATTTGGAAATGTCTGGCAGTGAGGTTCTGCAATGTTTCCTCCAACCTTTCCATGCGATGAATCCAAATTGGGTTTGAACATTTTTGGCGCATTTTAATGCCTCGGTAATATCATCTTTCTGCAGATCTTAACGGATAATAAATACAATTATTATAATATTCATATTTTAAATTAATAATATTTAATCACCTTCGCATTTGGCATTGCACCATCGTCCTTGCGATCCTGGTTTACACCACTGCCGATCGTTAATATGGAATATGCCCCAATCATAAGATTTATCTGCGTTTGGTCCGGATTTGGAATCGGTGTTTCTGCCACTTTCAGCATTAATCATACAGACCCCTAGAACAAAAATTTGTTTAATTATATTAGACGTACAAATATTCACAAGGATACTTACAGCTCGCTATTTTTTCCTGAGGAATGCCTTGATTTTTTAATTCCTTAGCCAATTCGCATTGCGTAAATATTTTTCCAGAAACGCATTGAGAATATATGAAGAAAATTGAGAGTAAAAATAAAAATCTCATTGTGATGCTGTTTCAATGCCAACCACTCGACGAATGCATGTTATACGTATGTAATTATTTCGATAGCAAATATAATGTAAATATTATCTGTATATTAAATAAAAATTCAGACTAAAGGTTATCTAATATCATTATAAAATAAAATAATAAAATGTTGTTATTGTGATTTACATTTATAGATGAAATGAAAAAAAAACTTTCTGAATAATATAATTTAGAAAATCTGTGGAAAAAGGTTATTGTTATTAATAATTCGGTGATTAAATATTATTTATAAATCATCCGTGAACTTGTATCGATAAGCTTTTCGAAGAATATGAAGTTGGTACCCAAACTGTTCGTGATTGCATCTTCAACACACAAAATCAAACAAAATAAAAATTAAAATACCATGATCATTTGTATCAGAGGTTAAGATAGAAGTTTAAAAATGGGTCCATGGTATTCTAGGGGTCAATTGTGATCGATGATATTTTTTTCTGTTTTAAAGTGTGTTTTTTTAAAAAAAAATCCACATATTTTATTTAGCAGACATGTTTTCTTTATTTATTAATAAGCAAAATAAATTACAAGGAAAAACGTGAATCATTCTCAAATTCGAACAGTAATATTTGCGTTTCGTTTCAAAATGTATTTAATCATTCATATTGAACTATCTTATCTTATATTCTTAGAGAAAGATATAAGGGGTCGATCAAGAAAATCTTATTTTTATAAGGAATCGATGTAGTAAAAAGTCAAAGGTTAGAACTTCTGATTTAAAAGGACTGAAATTAAAAATCTGATACCGAACCGAAATACTTTGTTTAATGTAATCGAAGCAAAAAGGTCTTGAACATAACAATTTTTACAAAAAAGAATGGGCAGAATGATTTAAAAATATCACAAAAGTTACGATGTATTAAAAATTATATCGACCCTGGTAAGAATTCTTTCTGTATCTCAAAAAATGACACTTACTAGTTAAAAAAATATTTATTTATTTGACTACGATGGATATTATTTACGCACACGTCTACCAACTATTGAAATTCATTAAAAAATATTTAAATTAATTTAGGAACATTTATTCGTACACTGATGTACGGGGATTATATCTTCTATTAAAAGAAAAAAATATTAAGCAATAAAAAAAATAATTTATTTATTTGTCGTATGAATACAGAATACATGGTTTTATTTATAATCAACAGTCGTATAATAATAAACAATAATAATAATAATAACAATAATATATAATAATAATAATAATAATAATAATAAAAATAATAATAATAATAAAAATAATAGTAATAGTAATAGTAATTGTGAAAATAGTAATTAGGAGGTGATGGGATGGCAGGATATCGGGGTGTAATGATGATGATGTAAAAAAATAATGATTATAAACGATAAAATATCTCAAGATAATTACGTCAAGATATAAGACATCTTTATAAATTAAAAAATATAAACCCTTTTATTGCCTCTCTCGCTAATTATGACCCTAAATACTCCCAATCCTTCTATAGAATTCTCCTACCTAACAGTTTTACTTTCCACTAAAAAAGGAGAAGTATATAACAAAAAAAAATAACTCAAACCCCTTGTTTTCCATTTTAAAACAATTAAATCTGGGTATTTTGTTTGATTCAAAGTTACAATTTGTAGCTTTGTTGCATTTCTGACGTGCGGCATGGAGATCACTGGCACCGTTGGGCTTCGTCTTGAGAAATTCTCATCACATACGTAGCACCTTAGTCATACGAGTGCTATACGATGCATTAATTCGGAGCTTGCTTGAATCAGGTTCCATTATATAGGCGCCTTATGACGCCTCGAATTCCCTTAGATTAGAGAAGATACAGTAGAAATTTCTTAGGTATCTCTACATGAGGGGGTTTGGTTTCTACCCAAGTTTATACCCCAGTGCATGGGTGCAGGGCTGCCTGGGATATTTATTTATTTATTTATTTATTTATAGTCTACGATGAATGAATGGCATGACAGTTAACCAAATCGCCATTCATCCATATAAAGATTTTCGATAAACATTTTGTATACATATTTTATTTATATTATTAAACACTGTAAAGATACCATTACCCCAAGTGTCGAACCACGACACAGGTTAATTATTATTAATTGTTTATATTATTTCAGTTGGATTGAAATAATATTATTTGTTTTATAACATTTATTCAACGCAGGATAGATTAAATTAATTAATTCCAACGCGCCAAACTACCCACATAAATATTTTTTATAAAACATGCGAAGGTAATGGGTGTCTTCCTCTTACATAACCCCTGGCCAGTGTTATAAAGCACTCCTCGAATTATTAGTTTTTTCGTCGGGCACCTATCCGACTACTAACTTAGCTCAGTCGCGGTTAACTTGCAATATCGAAAATATATGCATGTTACCTACAAGCCATAACACTGGTTATGTAACCTTCGAGAAAAGAAGGTCGTATTACTTGGCAAAGCACTTCTTCAAGCTGTTGGTTGGCGCAGTACATAACCTCCTTGTACTGTGCGAGTTACCCTTATAGGCGCCACCTCACTACCATCGAGCTCGTACGCGTGTGCTTTTTCTTCCGCCAAAGGCGAGGACAGGCTCACTCAGAAACTCTCCGGTAACCTGAGCTATTACTCTGCTCAACCACTTGGCCGAATATGGATACATATTTGATGTCAAATATAGCCGTTTTGTTGATATTTTATAATTCTTTTTTTCTCTTTATTGTAACTTATACTGTTTTTTTTCATGTTATTATTATGTTTCATGCGTGATCACGCATTGTCTTTATAAATAAATAAATAAATTATTATACTTTTTCAAATGTTCAAAAAAAACATGTGATTGTTATACACGGGTATACAAAAAAATTATATATATATAGCCATTTATGTTTAGACTGTTTACGATTTTCTATTTTTATTTAATTTTGTTATTACAATTTTTTTCTCAAAAGCTGTTAACCACTCGAGCGCCGGCAGCTCACTAGATTATTTATTATTTAATGAATTAAAATACTGTTACTTACGCACACGACTACCATCTATTGAAATTTATTAAAAAATATTTAAATTAATTTAGAAACATTTATTCGTACAGCGATGTACGGGCATTATATTTTATGTTCAAAGAAAACGTATTAAACAATGAAAAGTTAATGATTATAAATGATAAAATATCTCAAGATAATTACGTCAAGATATAAGACATCTTCGTATATATGGAAAATTTTCATCAGTTTACTAATGCGCCAATGCAAAATTACTTCTGGTCATTAACGCCGTGTCTAATGTAAATATTCATAGTTGTAGTAATAGTGGAAAAATAAATATTAATATATACGATTTTTTTTATTATTTTCATTGTATGTAACATTGGTTTTTAAGTTTTGATTTAAAAATATTGCAGTTTTTTGGGAGTTGGGAATTTATTTAATTTACCACACACCGCAGGAATAAAGATCTGGGAGGGGCTGTCCTTGGCACCGGGCCAACCATCCGTACCAGGCAGCGAATCCATAGCGATTGTAGATTAATTTAGCGCAATAAGAGGCCATGGCGATGTCATCAATAACAACATCTGTAATAAAATCTTGCGTTAGATACATCCGCAATTAACTCAATCGACGATGCAAAAACGCATACCGTAGCAGTCGACATTGCAGAATCCGCCTTCGCTTCCTATTTTGCACGAGAAATTGTCGTTGAGTTGGAAAAGACCCCAGTCGTAGGCACCATTGGAGTGTGGTTTACCTATGGCAGCTGTGTTCCTGCCGCTCTCTCCCTCTACCAAGCAAACCCCTAAAAATACCAATACATCATAATTCCAAAGAAATATTTTTTTTTTTGGTTCTACTCACAGTTATGCAATTGGTCTTTAGGGAATCCCTGTCTCTTGAGTTCTCGTGCGAGCTCGCATCTGGTGAAGATTTTGCCGTATGCGTTCTGCGCAGTTATTAAGAAGATGGCAAACAGGAACAGGAACTTCATGTTGACAACTTTCAGTTTCGCAACGACTGAAAAACTAAACAAACGGCACTATACTCTAAGATTTATATACCAATTATTATCGGTAGCCTGATATATATAATAACGTGATTAGTTAAAGTAATTAAAAACTTAGTCAAGGTTACAAAGGTATACATATCACCATTTAATTAAAAAAATGACCGCTGTTAGGTAAATCTCAATGTTCTGCAGCTGTGGATTTATAAACCGAAAATGTATGCATTTTAGTACAATTAAATTATTTAATTTATAAATATTTAAAAGTCGTAAAAGTAAGATTAGTTCTTTATTGTTTCCGTCTTTATCTCTTCATGCTAGTCCTTTGTTATTGATGTTATCAGTGAATTTAAATTGGCAGGCTTTTCTCTGTTAACTTTTGTTTTCATAATGTGCCATAAATTTTTGTTGGGGTTTAAATCAAGACTAAGACCGGGCCATTACAATGTAGAAATATCAAGTTTTTCTATTAAATCTCTGACCAGTGAAGGCAAGAAAGAGAAATGTTAGATATTTTTTCTCTAAATCAAAGTAAATTATTTTATTTAAGTGGCATATTAACCCTGAGATGGGTCTTTGCCAGGTTATCTTGGCTTGGTTAAATGGTTAAATGAAAAAAACATTTTACCGTTTTAGCATGATGGCGTAGTGCAATCGTCCTGGAATATGCAGTTGTTTATCTAAGATTGTTTTATGGTTCTCATTAATGATATAATTTATAAATTTTTGCATTGACGATTTCATCAACGAACACTAAATCTCTTCACAGTGAGAAAAGCATACTCAAACCATTTTTCCTGCTAGATGCTTCAAAGTTGGCCAGATGCATTTTTGATCAAATTTTCTTCTGTTTTATTTCTTACATACCGAATGCCATCTGAACTACTCAAGTTCAATTTGTTTACATACGAGAAAATCATTTACATCCAGTCCTCTTTGGTCCAGGTCCGGTAAACTGTTGTTTATTGGAGTCTTTCGGAGTGAATTTGTTTTAGGAAAAGAAGAAAGTTCTTTTGTCTGTGATCTTGCCTTAAAACCATTTTTCCTGAGCCTTCTCCGTACCGTTTCGATACTGACTTCGGTTTCCTCACCTTCGATGAACTCTGTTCTGATATCCACTGCCGTTTTAAATCGGTTGGTTGAGCAGAACCTTTTTAAAAGACGATCTTCAGGAGTTCCTTTAAAAAGGTTCTGCTACTTCAGCCTTCCGCTTTGGTTCTGTTCTTATTTTGGGCTCTACAGACCCATTATTTTGGATTTTTTTTATAAATTGAGTTATTGTAGATTAACTAAACCCCACCAATGCTGCAATTTTGCGGGTAATTTTATTTAACTTATATAAGATCGTTTTGTCACGTGTTCTTCCGATCCCGATTTTTACTTGAAAACTATGGAATTAATATTTTTTTTGTTTGAGTGGAATTCAATGACCTTTACTGTATTTGATGTATTTAGCATCAATTAATATTTAACTCTAACGCCCAATAATTAAGATAATGACATTTTATCACACGAACATATTTTAATTGTTTAATAAATTAAAAGATAGCTACTTATCGAAAAATTATTATAAAAATTAATCACCAAATTGTATGATAAATAACCACACGACTACCATCTATTGAAAATCGTTAAAAAATATTACGCAACGATTGATAGGTTCAGTAATCGAATAAAACCACTGATAAGCAGATTCTGTACGATTTATTAACATTTTAAATTAATATACACCGCAGTCAGAGAGATCAGGTAGTTCTTCTTGGCATTTAGCTTTCCATCCATTCCATGCAGTAAATCCATGTCGATTATAAATAATCTTTGAACATGTGCTGGCGACAGTTATGTCATCAGTTACGACACCTATGATTAGAAATGATGTTAGATTGTTACATTTATTTTATAATAATACTTGATAAGATGCATACTTTCGCAAGGGATTTTGCAATCGCCTCCAATTGCACCGGGAATGCACCAGTATCTATCATTGATTTGATATAGACCCCAATCGTAAGAACCTCCGACGTTTGGTCCACCTACTACACCAGTATCGAATGCACTCTCAGATTCCACAAGACATACCCCTGAAATTAATTTATTTTTATATTCATTTAAATAATTAAAATATTTTTTTATATTTACAATCGGGCAATTGCTCCACGGGAAATCCTTGATTCTTTAATTCAACAGCTAATTCGCATCGTGTAAACACTTTTCCGACCGCACAATGGATCGATATTAAGAAAATCGATAAGATTATGTAATACTTCATATTGTAATGATTATTTAAGCAATTATACTGTAACTTTTAAATTGAAAACACTTCTTTATATATCATTTTATTGCTTATCGTTATTTAAAAAATAGTCACATGCCATAGAAATGTTCAGATAATTTCCATCATGTAGATATAATATTTATGTCACATATAATAAAACGTATTGATTTATATAATCAAATTTTTTCATGTATAATATGATATGTCAGTTTGTTGTTTTTCATTATTTTTCTTTGTGTGTGCTAAATCTGCGCCACATATTTTTGGCGGGAATTTCGAGTGTGATAAAAATTGATCTCGCATATCGGTTCCAATATATAAAACTTTAGCGGAGGGTGTTGGCTTTATTCTGCGGTTTTTCCGGCGACCGCAACACCGGACATTGTTCACCGGCACCGGAAAATGGGGCCGGGCCAATCATCCGGAAAATTTAGTTTTCATACGGGAAACGGTCATTCGTACGGCGATGTGCCGACACTTTATCTCCGGCGGAAATATTCGAAGAAAAAAATATATTAAACGTTGATAAAAATAAACGATAAAATATCTCGAGATAATTACGTCAAATTATAAGACATCGTTCGAATATATGGAAAATTTTCATCGGTTAACTATGTAACATTACTTTCGGTCAACAGTATCGTGTCTAATGTAAACATTCATAGATGTAGTAATAGTGGAAAAATAAAAATAAATTTTAATGAGTGATTTTTTTTATTATTTCTATTGCATATTACATTGATTTTTACACGTTGATTTCAAACTATTGCGTTTTGTTGGATGTTGGAAATTTATTTAATTTACAATACACCGCAGGAAGAGAGGTCTGGAAGAGCTCCTTGGCACTTGGCCAACCATCCGTACCAGGCGTTGAATCCATGGCGATTGTAGATCAATCTAGCGCAAGAAGAGGCGAGGGTGATATCATTGATGATAAGATCTGCAATAAAACAATTTGTTAGATAGACATATTGACATTTAGCTCAGTCGACGATGCAAAAACACATACTGTTGCAGTTGACATTGCAATCTCCGCCGTTGGTTCCTACTCTGCACCAGAATCCGTCGTTGATTTGGTATAGACCCCAATCGTAGGAGCCATTGGAGTTTGGTCCACCCTTGGCAGCTGTGTTCCTGCTGCTCTCTGACTCTACCAAACAAACCCCTAAAAATAACAATACATCATAATTCCAAATAAATATATATTTAAATATTTTTTTTGGGTTTTACTTACAGTCACGCAATTGGTTGGTGGGGAATCCCTGTCTTTTGAGTTCTTGTGCGAGCTCGCATCTGGTGAAGATTCTGCCGTATGCGCTCTGCGCAGTTACGAGGAAGATGGCAAACAGGAACAGGAACTTCATGTTGACAACTTTTAGTTTCGCAACGACTGAAAAACTAAACGAACAGCATTATGCTCTGAGATTTATATACCAAGTATTATCAGTAGCCCGATATACACAATAACATGATGGTATAATCTATATTTAATTAAATTAAGGCTAAGATCTATCAGCACCACAATGGCGATGTTATCGACCACATTGTTTTTGGGACAAGATCATTGTTGTTTTGATGAATCGGTTTTCTAATTGATTAAGAGTATCAATTTATTTATAAAATTACTAATCCAAAGATTTTGATTATTCAATCATATACCAATAATAAATTAAAGCAACAGAATCGAACATCGTGACAATGATTATTTATAATATTATTCTTTTTAGCCTTTTTAGAAAAAAATAATAAAAAGTTTGTGATATGTGAAATTTATATTAACACGTTGCGGTCCGGAGTACTCGAAAACGCGTCCTCGCGGGCCAACGTAGAAGTACGGGGGACGCGTTTTCGAGTCCTCGTTGGCGCTGATGTTAAACCATTGATACACAAATCACACTTTGAGAAGTTTTGAAGTATTATTTTTTTTTACATAGAGATGGCCTCTCTGAACACAACAAAAACAAATTATTGACGTAACTTAAATGGTATCAGAGTTACATCGATTTAACTGAAGTACTTAACTTTTGATATTTTTTTCGCGAAATCGCCCGACCCAACGCAAAACTCGGCGCGGAACCCAGCGGACCAGAATGTGTTAGTAGAGTTATTTGAGAAAAATCAAAAACTTGGGTTCCTAAATATACTCCATAGGTTAGGTTAGGCTAGGTTAAGCAAATTATCCTAGGTAAAGACAGGCGGTGTTAATACACATCTTAGCAACTGGTATACGATCTGAACCTCTCCGCAGTCGCAGCTCGCAGGTATATTTGAGTAGCAGAACTTCTCTACCGTTTCCCTTGTCCTTGCGACGCTAGTTCGGAGTCTGTTGAGCGTCTTCTACCCCGCATAGGACAGAGATTCGAATTGTGGGAGCGTCTCTGCTCACTCGGGGTGTTACCTCCCCTCCTGACACGAGTTTCCTAGAAGGGGTTTCGTGCCTGAACATAAACGACAGATTTCGTTTAGAGCCACGTCTACTTTTTTAATGTAGCGTGACCTAACCAATGCTGGATAGCCATCATCATTCATCAACTAAAGAGCATAAGGCCATGGTCGATACCCCATGTGCGTGAAGATTAGCGTCTCTTGTGCTACTTACTATTTTTTTATATATTATCTCTGGCGCTTATTTTCATCTTGTTTTTTTCGCACTAGCTTTTGTAAGATAGAGTTCGGTTTATTAATCGCGTCAAGGTCTGTAGAAACGCATGGTTTACAAAACCACGTAGAGGAATCTAGAAATAATTCTTTGTATCTCTGTCACCAGTAATTGGTGTAGAGATGCGACTATCCCGGGCTAGGTTGACCTGGTTTCCTAGCCATTCAAAGGCGAATGCCGGGATAGTTCCTTGAGTCGTTTCCCATCAC
This sequence comes from Philopotamus ludificatus, assembly GCA_022495035.1. Taxonomy (NCBI): domain Eukaryota; kingdom Metazoa; phylum Arthropoda; class Insecta; order Trichoptera; family Philopotamidae; genus Philopotamus; species Philopotamus ludificatus. The sequence continues at coordinate 36,838 of JAGXCT010033834.1, read as the reverse complement.
ATTACCGCTTCCTACAAATTCGCTCCGTCCTCTAGTTCCCAGGCCGTAGCGGCAACGAGGAAACTCGTTCGGATAGAAGCAATGCCGCACCCGGTGAGGAATGGCAAAGTAAAAGCCATACGAAATCATCATCATCATAGTTACATTTAAAAATATTTGATAGCTGATATTTGATCTGTTGCTTTGAAGTTGTGTGTTAGCATATTTTCTAGCCATTCCAAGCTTGTTGATTAAACGAAAACCAGTTATTACAGTCATCGATGGGTTAGGTCAGAGGGCGTTTGCTTTGTAATACTTGCTGAGCGGTTCCAGTACCCTTCTTCTATCACCGTTAAAGACGTATTTTGTGAAGCAATGACTAAATCTTCAGGATATAGATAACAGCTGGTCCATAAGTCTATCGGTTGATCGGTTGTATATACATATGTTAAAGAGTATCGGCGCTAAGACACTTCCCTTGGGCAAACCATTATTTCGTGTCCTCCAACGGCTTTTGTAGTCACTTGTAGCATTAAGTAGCATGTTTCTAAGCATTGATGCTATAATGCTGGAGAGATGCCAGACCTTAGTAATATTGTAGAGATTGACTGGTAGGAGGTTTTAGTTGATCGTATCGTAGGTTGTTGATAAGTCATCTGTAAATTGTGTCAGATTCGAAATTGATTTCTCTGGTCTGAAGCCCGCTACAATGTTGATTAGTTTCTGGTGTCGAATTGTCGATAACGCAGTTATGGTTTTACACGGTTTTATTAATCCAAAGTGAATAATTTCTGACATATTCCACCTAATGTATAATATAAACTTCTGAACGGTTTTATCTGGCTTAGGGGCTTTAGCAGGTGTTAATTCCTTGGAAACCATTGCCTTCTCAATTTATCGTAAAGTATCTGTTTCTAGTTTTAAGTTTCAATTCGCTGCAAAAAGGGTTAAGATCTTTTTCTGGCAAATAATAATCTGCAGGCGTCTTTTCAATGTTCTTTGTTTTTCATTTCATCAGCTAATCAAATAATCATCGTGCTTACTTTGCACGTTTGTGTGTTGTCGATGTTAATGATACGATTTTTTGTTATAATTCTTCTAGTTTGAAAAATATCTGATCGATTACATATTTTAGCATGTCGCGATCGATCTTTGAGGGACTTCCTGATTGAAAGGTGTCCTATAATGCCCCAAGACCAGATCTAAGTCGTCAAAACCATAATTTACATCTGTTTTCAGTCAGCACCAGTCAGTCCATACATCTTGTTAATGGTTTTATGAAGTTTAATGATCGGTTTAAGGCTTTAATACTTTACAAAAACACAATAAAGAAAATTTATAAAGATGTTTATTTCACCAATTCTGGACACAATCTGAACATAAACGAGTGTATTTGAAAATTTTGATTTTTTTTCAGATAACCTATTACTTTAAAAATCAAATATTCATATAACTAGAGCATATTCATGATTCGAGTGTTTTAAGAGAATCTGACGCAATCCTGAATTTTTATATGATATGATATAATTTTGAGAGTTTTTTTTTCTGATTTAAGGGCATTCGTTGCATTTCTATTGTTCGAAATTAAATCATTATTGTCATTTTTTTTTAAATCTACGTACTAGAGATATTTTTTTTTACATATCACTATAGTGGTCTTACTCGAGATCAATTCTTAATAGTAAAAAAAGAGTTTAAACAAAATCTTCTACAAATAATAATTAATATGTATGTTATAAACCGGCGTAGTCCGTCCGTATCATTTCTGGGCTCTCGATGTTCTCGAGTGCGCCCCTATCCTTCTCACGTAAAGTAGCTCTGAGAACATTCTCCCACTCCGTTTAAAGACAAGCGGCACATTTCGAATGCCCTCTCTCCATTCAATAACAAGCGGTGTATTCTTAAAACCCATTATATTAATCCCGGTTAATAGATTCAAATGAGATCAAGTCTTACTCTCATATCGAGATGACTCTCCGGTACCAAAGGAATCTTTGAGAACCTCTGCTTCAACGTCCAAAGGAATCTTTGAGACATCCATCAAACATTGGCTCGCGCCGTCATGGCAGCCACATCTCCGTGATTTCTCTCGTACCGGAGATACGTCTCTGGGATCCTTTCATCACACCTATCATCGAACTGACGACACCTGCAAAATCTCTTTCACAACATCATCTACAAACAAAGCGTGTTTCACTTTGTCTCGATTCAGAAGCGCGATCGTCAACTACCGGACGATCGAACGTTTTGCTGTGCTAGGTCGTGTGTACCTTTTTGATACGCGAGCTCGGGTGCCTTAACATTGGAGGCAGCGACGGGTTCCATTTATTGGACTACTGTCGCGTCCTTAACATTTTGGTGGCAGCGGTGGGTTATCTTTTTGGTACTACTGTCGCGCCCCCTTAACATGTACAATATTTTTTAATATCGCAATATTTTTTTGAAAATCAAATATTCATTATTATCTATAATTCTTTGCCATTTTTCTGTTAGTTTTTCATTATTTTTTTGTATGTGCTGAATAATTCTTTGACCCAAAAAGTAGTAAAAAAATAGTATAAAAGAGCGAGATTTTTAAAATACAGAAAATATTCAAGGACCACCAAATTGATGATATATTTTTTTAAGTTTTAAATTGAGTGATTAATCGTCTTATCGGTATCTTTATTATTATACATATCTGAATTGAAGACACTGATGCGAAATTTTCCTATGACTTCAAATCACCCAAATCTATATTTTTTTAGATTGTACAGAAGGATCCTATTTGAGCATATGTTGTTGTATTTTTTGAACACATGTACATAAGTGAGATAATCCTTATCAATGTCTGTAACGATTTTAATCTCAATCGACATTAACGGTATTGATAAAATATCGTATAATAGATAAAAATATTTATATTTAAGCTAAATACAGGCATCTTTCGGTTGTCAATGAAACTATTTGAATTTAATAATATATAAATATAATCCGAAATTACAAAAAATATTTTTCGACAATGAATGATATTTGTTCTCTGTTAAATAAATTAAACATATCCTTGCAGGACCAACTTAAGGACGTGTTTACACTACGAAGTAACACGGATGCGTTTCAAATGAAAATATTACTGTGGCAAACGCGGTTGATTGAAGACGATTTGCAAATTTTAATAAATACGTGAAGGAGAATAATTACAATTTATGTTTATAAATAAAGCTTATTTGATGCCTTTAACTAGAGGAATTTTAGGTTTTTTCCTGAATACATTTAACGTTAAAAAATCATATTGGTGGTCCGCGGGATTTTAAATTATGCATTTAATGGCGACATTTAGTGGAAATAGAAAGGAACAACCCCCCAAGAATGATCAGATCAAACTATTGGGTTGATGCATAAGTAATGTCGTTATATTTCTTTCGCATATACTTTATTAATTTAATTAATTACATAATTCCATTACTTTTATTGACCGTCTCCCATCTTTCTGTCAACTTTTTAATCCCATTTGAATAGAAATTTTCGGGTTTCGATGCAAAGAACGTGTCTAGTGCTGTTTTCACCTCTTCCGTTGT
>JAGXCT010033834.1:0-31539 GCA_022495035.1 Philopotamus ludificatus | reverse complement strand
TAGGAAAATGGTCTAATATAGCGGTAAACGGTGAATACAAAATTACATCGCCAAATAATAATTTGGTCCAAAACGACGCCGCAATGAAAGGGTTAATATGGTTGAGTCGGGCTAAGTTTTTAAAAAGATTTTTGGGACTTTCACCCGAAATAAAGGAGTTTATGGCAACAGCAAACAAATCGTATCTTCAATTGGAAGATGATAAGTGGTTCTTGATCTTTTTTTCTCTCTCACATTACAGGAAAACTAAATGAGTTAAATTTTCGACTTCAAGGAAAGAGCAAAACATTGATAGGGCATTGAGGAGAAAGGATTTAAAACAATCTGAAAATAGGGCAGCTAAATTTAAAGAAAGAAACTCATTTAAATGTGATCAATATGTCGATAAGACAACTTTGTTACGAAATAAGGTTTATTAAAATATTTAAAAAATAGTGGATGTACTATTTTTCAAGTCATTCCCATTCAATAATGAAATACAAAAGAAGAAATGTCGATATAATTAAACCAAAAAAATGGTTTATTTACATACTAACTTTATGTTTGTGATGTCATCATTAATTGATGTTATTAGAATAAATAAATATTTAATTAATATTGGTATTATCCATCTTTATTTTCAATTTAAACTTGATTATTGACTTTAAATTATTGTACTACATTTAATATTAGTAGAATCCCGCCAAAAAAAAACCAAATGAAGGTCGTCCGCACTAGTTAAAAGTTTGGCTACCCATGTTATATTATATATTAACAAAGAAGGTTTAATATATTTGGTTTTATTTTAAATTAATGCTATATATTTTATATAATTCAGGCATACTACCATAATAATGAACACAATAAAACTTACCACAAATTCTAGGAATTCTTCATAATATTAATTTATTGCTTTATGACTTTAAGTAATTTAAGTAATTGCATATTGTTCTGAATTTGTATTTTGAACGATGAAATCATACCATAGTGATTCATATTGCTGGAGTGATCTTTGTTACCATTGGCTATGCTCTTATCACATACGCTACAGTAAACTTCAATACGAAGCGCTTAAAACACATAAAAATACATGAAAATGAATCATTCGCTTGTTAGCAAGTGACTGACACGATGGTGTCCAGGATAGGCATAACCGTATTACTACTTATAGCTGCGGTTAACATTGAAAATGTGCATAGTCAGAATTTTAATAAATGCAGTATGGCTCGAGAGCTTTTGAGACATGGGATTCCAATGAATGAACTTTCTGATTGTGAGTACATACGATTTTTTTCACGATTTTTAATTTAAAAAGTTACTCTTAAATTTGTATTATTTATTTTATGCCATACTTTGAATCGAATTTAAGTAGTGGGATCTACCTATCATTTTATACGTGTATCATATTTACCTTTTGCACATTGTATTGAACTATAGTCGTTTAAAGAGACGTGTATTAATCAATAATATATTAAGCATTGTAGAAATTATCGAAAAAATATCTTGATAATTTTATGACGGTGTCAATTCATCGATTGAAATATTTCAATATTAACAATTTCGGATAGACTACGATTTATTCTGTATTAAAAAAAACCTCATTCTTTAATTTAAATAATCTTATTCCTCATGTAATTGGTAAAAATAAACAAACCCTTTCAAGTATGATATACTGCCACACCCAACATATTCTTCAGACCTGCACCTTCTGATTACTATTAGTTACTGTCTTTACAATTTTTTTTAGACAAAAAAACCTTTATTATAAATGAGGAGATCAAAAATCATAAATTTTTTGCCACTAAATAACAAACAATTATGAGCATGGAATCATGGTACTTGCAGAAAGATGGCAAAAAGTATCGGACCAGAATGGACAATATACAATTCAATAAAACATTTATTCACTATAAGAAAATCGTCTTTCATTTTCATAAAAATTATCGAAATTACTATCCAAACAACCTGATATAAATATATATTGTTTGATAATTTCTATTGACCAAAATGTATCGATTGCGGTCGACCTTTAGATATTTCTGTACGTGACGATCAGAACATTGTAATTTTATCTGATGATTTCTGAGTCACTCCATGAGTAAATGTAGTATAAATAAATAATTGTTATCTGTCTTTCACGTACTCGAGAGGCAAACATATGCTATTTATTTAATAAACAATCTAATTCTAATATATTATCTGTAATATTAATTTGTAAAATACGCCACCACAGTAACTGAAAATCATTATTAATAATAATACGCTATTCAATGAAAATGAAAAGCATAACATAGGTGCAAATTTTTAGCATGATTTAATATAAAAAAATAAACTCATCAGCAATGTTACAAAATTTTCAATAAATCCGAAAATCAAAGGGGTTTTTATTAGAAATACTACAGCAGTTTTTGCTTAATGTATTAATTAAAAAAAACTACTGAATTAGACCTGAATGCCATTTGTGGATGTTGATTTTTTGGGGCCTGATGCCAATTACATTTCAGAGGGATCTAGTAGTATATAATAGAGGAGGAGGTTGTAAGTTGTCGAACGAATTATAAAAAAAATGTACTTATACTATTAAGCTTTTTTCTTTACATAAATATCAAAAGAAAAAATATATTATTCTATAAACTGACTAATCTATCTTATCTAATTGTTTAATCGTATGCAATTGATCTGCTTATGTCATTTTATATGGAAAGATGTATTTATTATTTATAAATGTAGTTTAATAGTAAGTGCTTTCAGTTTCACAACTTGTTATTGGCATTGTTAAATAGGTTTTTGGAATAGTATACAAATTAAGACAAATATCTTATTTTAAATTATCGTTAAATATACTAGTTAAAATATTTAAACTTATGTAATAGCTTGTTTTTAAATCATATGCTGCTTCAGAATGACTAGACCATTCTGTTTGTCTGAATTTTTTTACAGCAAGACATAGTGTTTCATGTTGATTTAACAAATCCCATCTGTAATTAATTGCCGAAAAAAACACATAGTTTCTGATTAATACCAAAACAATTAGTGATATCGCTTATAACGATTACAGCTTCTACTCCCGCTAAATTTTAAGATTATGTCGCACATGGTGTATATATTCAGCAAAATTATTTATTTATTAAATGTGCTTGTAGCTCATTGTATTCACCACTTATGTGATCATCATCATCATACCACGCCAGATGTGAATTGAAAGTCAATTTTCATGTATTTTTTAGCGATTAAAAATTGTTCACGTACTTTACCATTAGAATAATACCTTATAATAATTGCCAAGTGTTCTGTATTAGATAAATCTCTCTTAACCCTTTCAGTGCGGGGCGCATGACGTACATGCCCCATACAAATCGTGTCCAGGGTGCGGCCGCATGTCGTACATGCGCGAGATTCTTTAAAACTTTAACTTGTCGTTACATGTAAACTAGACCGAGTTAAGTGATAGTGTTTGTATTAAAAATCAGCTAATAAACACAGCTATCAATAAATATACAACATATCACAAGAAATTTATAGGAACCATGTAATATGTAAATATGAATCGTAACGATTCAAATCGCGCGTGGTGTCTCATTCAAATCTACGCAGTAGTATCGGTGACTTATCTCGGCTCAGGGGTTGTTAAGGGTGTTCCACGTACATTATGTTCCACATACACGTGTACGGATGTAATGGTGTAAGAAAATTGCATTTCGCATTTTTGATTTTGATTCGGATTCCCATTTTTTTCTCATTTATCTCTGTGTGAGCAATTGATATTTTGTTCGATTTATTATTACGAAATTAAAGCGAATCGAGTTTATTTTTTTAGTTGAGATGGAAGAACATATCCTAATCAACATGTTTGCATATATCTCGTATAGGAAAATGGTCTAATATAGCGGTAAACGGTGAATACAAATTTACCTCGCCAAAAAAATAATTTGGTCCAAAACGGGCACTCAGATGCAGAATCGTGTTTAGACCCGCCGCATTGAAAGGGTTAAAAATAAAAAATTTGTATCATCGCCATTCATTTTTTAAAAAAACTTGTTTTGCATTAGTTCGATAATTTCTTCCAACATTGCTTTTGATAAATAGCGTGCAACTTCATTTTGTGAAGATATTTTCCTAGATGCTGTCATTTTTTTTATTAACTTACCCCGTGCAAATAGAAAAACTGTATATATTTTTAATAATATATTAAATTTTATTTTATGTAGTGTAGGGGAACTTCAAAATAAACCATTTCCAGTCAATGTCTATTCGGATGATGAAAAAGTTGCGGCGAAGCTACAAAAAGATCATAAATCTGTGCAGGTGTTTCTAGACTAATTATCCATTAGATCATGTTTTGTTGCCGCACTAAATCTTAATGCCGTCTAACTTTTTTCCATTTGCTACCTTTATAGTCCGGCTATTCACTGCATATAAGCAGACCGAGAAAACAAGCAATATTACCAGATGTATACTAAATTTTAAAAAAATTGCAGGGGTCTGCATAGTGGAAAACGAAAGCTCGTACAATACAAAAGCAATGAACAAACACAACACTGATAATTCTTGGGACTGGGGCCTGTTTCAGATCAACGACATGTACTGGTGCAACTCTAATAGAGGTGGATTTAGAAGTCAGGGAAATGGCTGCAATATCGATTGTGAAGGTATTAATTATTTTGTAGAAAATGTAAACCATATTTTAAGGTTTTAAAGCTTTCAATCCAAATATATTTGTAATAAGTATAATTTCGCAATTTCGACTATTCTAATCATTAAATAATAAATACAAGTTCAGAAATAAGTAGGAGGTATAAAAAATGGGATGGACAGAAACATTCCGACTTTATTACTAATTATTATTATATATTTGATATTTTTGTTTCGAAAATTTTATTTTATAATTGCAGCTTTAAAATCTGATGATATATCGGCTTCAGTCAATTGTGCACAACTGATCAAACGAAAACAGGGCTTCGGTGCCTGGGTTGCATGGAGAAAAAAATGCCAAGGAACATTTGACTTATCAGAATGTAGTAAGTTAACTAATAAACATTTTATAATTTATTACTAATAATATAATAATTAAATAATGTTAATTTGCAGATATTCCTGGATATGACAGTTGCGGTTCTAGATATGCCTATTGAAATGAAATAACGTATTTAAATTCAATAAAATTTTAATTATTTTTATAGCAAATCTTAATGTGCTTCTATAGTAAATTCCTATTATTTTCATTACATTATCAGTTTTTTTTATATCTAACGTTGCATAACTCTAATATTTTTATTTCAGAATATTACTTAATTTTTATTTGTAACTTTTCCCACATACTATATTATTTAAAAAAATAAATGTTATGGGTTAAATGCATTTTGTTTCAATTATTATTTAAATAAAATAAATTTACTGTCATTCATTTACGAAATATGATATTTTTTATTTATATCCCTTATTGAACAAATGTGTTTTAAATGTAAATAGGGTGACATTTTTTATGATGTCAAAGTATTGTAACGTCCTTTTAAGTCGTGTTTTGTGTTATTTCGGCGAACACACTTACTAACAGTGAATTGCGATTTAAAAAATTCGAATTCAATCAATTTATACAGTTTTTTCACGTGAATGCACCTTTCTTCAAATCAAATGCATCCTTTTTCAAATCAAATGCATCCTTTTTACAAATCAAATGCATCTTTTTATAAATTAAATGCACCTTTTTACAAATCAAATGCACCTTTTTACAAATCAAATGCACCTTATTAAAAATTTAATAAAACATTTAAATACATTTTCTCACTAATTACTTTTTTTTTCAGTTCCTTCAAATATGTAAAAAAACGCGTTCCATTGTATTTATGGAATACCCCGAGCTTACGTTTTCCCACAAATTACGTTTTTTTCAGTTTCTACAAAAATGTAAAAAACGCGTTTCACTGTATTTATGGAGTACCCCGAATTTACGTTTTCTCCGACTAATTACGTTTTTTTTTTACCAGTTCCTTCAAAAACGTAAAAAAACGGGTTCCAATGTATTTAATACCCCGAATCTAACCCAGAATTTACGTTTTCTCACTTATTACTTTTTTCCCAATATATTTAGTACCCCGAAATTAAGTTTTCCCGCTAATTACGTTTTTTGTCAGTTCCTTTAAAAACGTAGAGAACGGGTTCCACCGTATTAAGTACCGCCATTCCAATCCAATATGTATATATTTGGTCTAGTCTCGATACTTTCGCTCCTCTTCCTTCTTTCTAGGGGACCCCTTTCTGAGGAGGTCTTTACCATGATAAAAGGATTGCTATTGCGCGACAGGGCTAACAATCACTTGCGACCGGCTACTTGAGACTCGTTTTGGGCAGATGTGCATATGTATGCCTGTGTATATCTATATAGGTGTGTGTGTGTGTGGTCGCTCGCTACTTGTCACTCGTGACTCGTTATAAGCAGATAACGCCTTAGAGAAGAGAACAAACGAATACCGAGACAAACCCCCTCTTAGTTGCCTGGACACAGTCGAGAGGGTAAAATCCGATACCAACATGGTAGAAGATGTACGTCAATGCCAGCAATGGCCAAGAGAGGGAAACTCTTTACAAAAAAACCGCATACCAATACCTCACGTCACGTGTGAGACTCAGGTTCCTTTGGTCTCGACAGCCATTCGAGAGTTTGGTAAGTCCCATGCCCTCAGCGAGTGAGAGCCTTGTGGCTGGCAAATTATGATGATGATGAAGTTATTTATGACTCAACCTAATATTATAGAGCCGGAGAAACAACTAGAATAGGTATTTATGACCGGCTTCGATTTTTAATGCAATTAGTTAATAGTAAATCTAAAGTACCCGTCATAACTAAAAATTAATTCATTATCAATATCTTGATTTTTTTAACTAAGGGATTATTCTATGAATTAATATAGTTATTCATGACATATATTAGTAGAAAAATCTAAAGTATTGACCAAATTTTGATTTTTCTTCTAATTAATGTGACGCGTACGTAACGCGCACACGGCGACGGCCCGCCGCAGACTGAGCCTCACGCCAAGTTCTCGTGGCTCGTGTCTAATACGTTTTACTCGGAATTGCCACATACTACCGGATGCGAGCGAGAAAAAACATAGCACGTCCTTTTTATGTTTACCAAATTGCGGATAATAATGGTCAATAATTATTTATAATATTTATTCTTTAGACTCTTTTAGACAGATAAAAAAAGCTTATGATGTAAAAAATGAGCCGATAGGTTAAAATGAAAGAAATCCCCCCATCATAATATTTATTGAGATTAATTGTGCAATTGACTCAAATAAAAATTATTGACTGTCATTCTTACTCTCAGTAAAAGACCATAGATCCGTTCTTCGCCACTGTTTTATTGACTTATAGTCATTATCACTGCCGTTTTAATTTATATAAAAATTAACCAGTTTATTAAAATTGCCCAGTGTCGTGGTTTGACACTGGGGAGAATATTAGTATCCCTTTGCATCTTTAGAATCTTTATCGAATATTTATATGGCTTAATGGCGCTTTGGAATCTTTCTGTTGTGTCGATAAAATATATACAGATAAAATAGTTAATGAGTGTCCTCGCTCTACTTATTAGTTGGAAAACACTCAGGATACAATTTTCTTGTACAGTCTTTTGCATTTTTGCAATTAGTATGAACACGATCTCGTATTGAATTCGTTTCTTTAATAAAATCCTTGCAACAATGTTTTGGTATTTTTGGAGCAAGTTGTTTTGTGAGTATCTATAAAAATAGCAGATCGTTAAAAATAGTTAAAGAAAAAACCAACCTTTGGATATAATTAAATAATAACAGTGGTGCTATACCTGTAGAATTATCTCCCCGGGGAAGTTATTAACAAATCCCCCCATGAAGTCGGAAAGACTAGCCGTGGCCATAGCTCCGAATAATTGGTCGACTGGATTCTTAGAAGAGTACAATCTTAGCGCAGCTGTCTGCAATGCAGAGGGATATTGCCGACCTCTCAACGCCCAAAGCTCCTTGGCCTTGTACACCGTTCCATTGGCGTAGCATCCCAGCTTTATTGGCTGGAATCGTATAAAAATTGAAGACATCGTCTAATCATTTACTGTTAAAAATGGATATTTGTACGGATAGTTACTTCAATTTTAGGGCTTCCACATCCGGCAGATTTAATTGCAGTAGCTGCCACCATATTTGCTAGTTCCTTTACGGATGAGGTAAGTTTATCAATGACCTCAAACTGTGAGGTACAATTGCGATTTGTTTCCCAATCAATAGTTTGGTTAATCATCTGAATTTTTTATCATAAATTATAATTTACATATAAAAAAATAAACTCTCTCTCGCTGTTATACCTCAAAATGTTATTATATTTACTTGAATTTAATAGCAATAGCTATACATTTTAATATTATTTTATTTAATTGTAGAATTAATCATTACCTGTGCGTATGCGCATAAATCGGGCTTCAATCCAATATGTGGAGCGGCACTCCATGCATAAATGCTAATTAGAAAGGTCATGTTTCGATTTTTGGCATTATCACATCGAGCCATCTTCAATACAACGTCTTTCAGTATGTTGATCTTATGGGTTAATGTTAAGCAGGTTTGATTCCACAATCTTTCAACGATGTTTCTTTGTAGATATAAATAAAATAGCGGTTAATTATTAAGTTATAATAAATTGTGAAGAACTAAATTCAGATAAATATTTAAAACTGTTAAAATGACATTTAAGAATATTAATAAATTTTATATGTACACTAAAAATGTTATTATATATACTATATAGTCTAAGAGTTATAAATTGTTATTATAATTATTATTTTTACTGTATATTATAATACTAATAACTTTTACTTACAGCTGATTTTCACCAAATATGGCGGGATTTGACAAATTAGTATCAATCTGTATTTTTGGACATTTGGAGGTGGAAGGACGATGTCCATCCGTCTAAAAAAAATCATCGCAATTAATTTAAAAAAACATATATATTAAGATTAATATTATATCAATTTATTTCAATATATTCTGCATTTGAAATAAGTAAAAAAACAAAACCATTATAATAAAGAAGCCCAGGAAAGTTGCTCCAACAGCAGAGAGAATTATGAATTTCATGTTAAATTAGTTATTTTGAATAGAAGCGTGATCTAATTAAAATATATTTAAAAAAAGATAGCTACACAACGCATTATATAGATTTATATTATTTGATTTTAATAAATTCGTCAATTGTATATATATTTGAACAAATTAAAATAAATTATGTACGTACAATGTGATCAAATAATTACTGGAATTTTTATAACATTTTTTTCGTTGTGTTGCTACACCTGTCCCTGACTTATCTTGACATTTGTGTTTATATTGTATCTTCTGTAAAGATCAAATCGCTAGGACGCAAACGCCATAAAGACAAATAATTTTCCGAAATGCTCAAAGCATTGGAAAATGCTATGACATAAACGTTTTATTTATTTAACGAAACCTAATTTAAAATTAATAAGGTGAATTTTTTTTTTTTTTTGAGAAATGCAATGAAAAATATTCCGCGTATTTGTTTAATAAACTCAATATTTACCATCTATATTGTATTTGAATATCTGCAGATTTAAAATAGGAAATAAACCATCTGAGTAAACCTATCAATTATACATATTAATATTAAACAGTCTTTACTTAAACACACTAATTCAAATGTCGTGATTTTGCAAGAAAAAATATGTTTATTTTTATTTGTAGGATTTTTAATATATCTATGTCCTTATTGTAACCTTATGTGCATAAACAAATTGGGTCTCTAACGGATTTCTCACCACAGTACCAATATGCCCTGGAAAGGAAAACTCTAATCTGGTTACCGATAATTAGTCTAGTCTCGATACTTATGCTCCTCTTCCTTCTTTCTAGGAGGCCCCTCCCTGAAGAGATCTTTCCCACGATAAAAGGATTGCTATTGCACGACATGGTTAATAATCACTTGCGAATTGTTACTTAAGACCTGTTTTTGGCAGATTAATGTGTTTATATATTTATATATATGTACGTGAGTGGTCGCTCGCGACTTGTCACTTGTGACTCGTTATAAGTAGATAACGCCTAGAGAAGAGGAAAACGATTACCAAGGCAACCCCCTCCCCCCACTTCCCTGGACACAGTCGGGAGGGTAAAATCCAATACCAACAATGTAAAGAAATGGTCCCAAAAAATATATACATAGTTTCATATAATTAATATTTTTATTGCAAAAGAATCAACATAAATTGTGTAACTTTTCCTCCTACTGCCGATGTTCATAATATTTATTATTACCACTCTATTTAATTGCGCCCTTTAATTTTTCAAGTGACCTTGGTTTACAGGCGTATACTTTATCTATAAGGTATTCCCATAAAAAATACTCCAATAGCATCAGGTCTAGGGAACGAGCATAGTATTCTATGGGACCTCTTCGAATTTAATTGATTTTATATTTTTATTGCATGATAGATACCTTGTCCTTTTCGGTACCTTTTTTTTTAAAATAATTATAGATTGTTGTAAAAGGTGACATAATCGTCTGTATCGTCTAATACATAGGTTCCCAACCTGTAGGTCGCGAAGGGTTTTTTGGGGGGTCGCCAATTTATGCAGTCAACTAAAAAAAAAATCACTAAATTGCAATTTTTATTTTTAATTGTCTCCTGGAGAAACGTAAATATTAAGAAGAATATCTGAAATTTGGCTTTACTAACTTGACTAGCAATGGAATAGAGAAGCCACAATGCGTATTGTGTAAAGTTGTTCTCAGCCAGGAATCTATGAAACGTTGTCAAACGTCTCGAAGTGACGTTTGAGTTTTGAAATTTTAAATAAAATTATATTTAAAAAAAAATCTTCGTTGTTTTCTTTTAATTACCTTATTCATAAATGGCTTTTGGATTGTATGGGGGTCTCGAATCACATGGATTTTATAAAAAGGGTTCGCCACCTGAAAAAGGTTGGGAACCTATGGTCTAATATGTATCATATTTTGAAGTACGCAGTAAACATCAGTAATAACATTATTATCAGTATTATAATCACCACGTTATCTTATCACAATAATTTAATTTCAATTATTTACTTGACTTAACCGATTCTAATGCTTGACCAGATGTAAATTTAAAAATCATGAAAAAATATCCCATCCTATAGAAAGTATAATTAAAATTCACAATCAATTAAAATAGTTTTCGTAAAAAGTTCACTTGGTATTCGTAAATTTTTTCTGCAGATTTTTGGCAATATTTGTTAAATATATCAGTGAATAAAAACTCAAATGGTAAATTACAATAAATTTCGAAAAAGGCTTAATTTAAGGGCAATGTTATTAGAAAAACTACAGAAGGTTGACAATTTCTTATATTAATTATTTACAGACAAATATACTCTCTACGATACCTTATTTTATTTCTTAATTTGTGGAGGCGATAGTGAAATATAAATAATTAAAATTTATGCCAAAATATAATATTTTAAATAATAATATAGAATTTTCTAATATTGTGGCGATATTTGGGCATACTTACGAATTATAAAAATGTGGTAGGATAAATATAAATTAAAACAAAATACATTTAACCCACACCCTTTATTTGTTAATATATGGTTTCGTAATAATCATTGTCGCGAATTTTGACAAGGGTCCTGCTGGCTGCATCACACCAGATAAGACTGTGATGACATGTTGGACGAGTTTCTATTAAAAATGTAGTAATATTCTCAAATGAAAAATGCGAATTTTATGCAACGGTAGAGATCAAAAAATTATTTCTTACAAAAAAAATCTGATAATATAATTTCATGCTTCATGAATTCACTCGCGATCTCAGTCAAAAAATGAAATTTATCTTCACTTGTGATGGATCGTAGTCATCTGTTGCAATATTGAAATATATTTCATACAAAATTGAGTAATTTAATATGGAAGGGCAATATTAATTAATATATAACCAAAAAAAATACAATAATACTGAATTATTAATATTTATTAATTAAATTTATAATATTTATTAATAATCTTAATACAGTCTCATAGGTCAAATATTTGTTTATTTAGAAGCACTGAAACCCTTATCGTTTGATCTGTTTTACACAATTGATTGAAACTGAGATAAGCTATAATTAGATATGATATATTACATGTTTTTAAATTAAGTTTGTTTAATTTATGCACTTTACCTAAATTTAAGAACAAAGCATTTAAATATATTTTGATGAAAAATCCATACAATATTCTTAAAAACTTTCGTATAAAAAATAAACGTTGAATCAATTATTATTAATACGTTTTAAATAAAAATGACATCCTTAATTTTTAAAGCCAACGAAGTAATTCAAAATTTAGGTACTTATTTAAAAAATCCAAGCAAGGTTTTGCTATATCATATTTTAATCAAATCATCTGCCACTGCGGCTCGAAAACAGACGAAGTCTATTTGTAATGGAAAATAGACCCCAAACATTTCTATTCATGATATTAATAAATTTTTCATCAATATCTAGACATTTTTTAAAATAGATTAATTATTCTATGAATAAAAATATGTTGATATTTTGTTTTTTTTTAATTATCGATATGACGCGTAAATGACAACGCTATTGGCGATGTTTCGCCTTAGCCTGTGCTCTCACAGCACGTGTCACTAGCACGTTTCATTCGCACTCAGCACATCGTATCGGATTTGAGCGAGAAAAAACAGCGAATATTGTCGGTTTTATTTATTTTTCGCAATTGAAGACACTAAAGAACAATGATTATTTAAAAGATTTGTTCTTTAGACTTTTTTAGACAAATAATAAAAGTTTGCGACATATAAAATTGATATAAAAAGAGTTATTCGACAAAAATCAAAAACTTAGGGCACACAACAGACTCCATGTTTAAAAAAAATAAATATTTAAAAGGGTGGAAGAGCTCGAGCTACCCTTTCAACTGGGCTTGAAATTTATAATTAATGTTTAACGATTTATATACTTTATTAATCGTAAAACATTAACTTGTATAGTTTAATTCCATAAGACTATAGTCAATTAACTTACTTCAAGATAGATTTTTCTTGCAGCAGCTTTCTTGATATAGTGTCGATACTATCTCAAGAAAGAAAATAATAAAAAAAAATGGATTCAGCCTCGAGTCCTTTTTGGTTAAGATATTTTTCGGTCTTCACAAGATATATCATCAATATAAATGCAACTTGTTAATATAGAGCAGGGATCAGCAACCCGAGAGTTATTTTATTTAAAAGAGAGCGATGTTAGTTTAGAGCTATTTATTAACACCATGGATAGGTTGATAGTGATAAAGGGTTTATAGGTTTGCTGAATAAATAAATATTTAATCACTTTATCTTATATGATACTGCAGAAAAATTATCCTGCACAATCAAAGAGTGCATCAAGTCGTCAAAAGATAATTAATCGTTACGCGATATCGTAAAACAATGTAGTCGATCTAGATTCCGTCGAATTAATAGAAGATTTTCGTCTTAATTAAATGCTGATTAAAATTGTTATATAAATCTCGGAATTGTTAAATCATTATTAGTGTTTGCAAAACTGACAATATGAAATTTTTGTTTTTGTTTGCCATTTTCTTGGTGATCGCACCGAGTACGTACGGCCGCATTTTAACCAGATGCGAACTCGCAAGAGAACTTCAATGGCAAGGATTTCCCAACAATGAGTTACGCGATTGTGAGTAAAATAAAAAAAAATATCAAAAATATATTTCTTTAGATTGATTTTCATGTATTTTTCAGGGGTTTGCTTGGTAGAGTCGGAGAGTAGCAGAGACACGGGTGTTATTGGTGGACCGAACACTGATGGCTCTTACGATTGGGGTCTATTCCAAATCAACGACAGATACTGGTGCGGCGTAGGACACAATGGCGGAGACTGCAACGTCAACTGCTACGGTATGTGTCTTTGCATTGCCGATAGAATTGATCGCCGATATGCTTATTTAACACATGATTGCATTGCAGATCTTCTTCAAGACGACATCACCCTATCCTCATCTTGCACTAGAATAATCTACAATCGGCATGGATTCTGGGCCTGGTACGGATGGGTAGCCAGGTGCCAAGAGGGTCTTCCAGATATCTCTGACTGCGGCGTATTTTAAATAAAATAAGCGAAAAATGCAATTATTTAAAATAAATAATAAAAAAAAAACATACGATTTAACACTAGTTTTTTTCAACGTTACTACAATTTAGTATAGCAAAATCGATTCAATTTGTCAGAAGATACAATAACAGTCATGACTGCAAGTAATTTTTATCTCATGATTTACCACAATTATCTTAAAATATCATTCATGCATTTGCAATGAATTCTATGTACATTTCGCTTAGGACATGAGAGCAAAATAAAAAGATTTACGTCAGTTTATAGTTTTATCGTCGCGAAAGAAGTGTATGGAGCAGAATAAGACCGAGTTTAACAGGATAACGGGTTTCTTTGCAGATGTTTTTAGGGATAAAGCTGAAAGTTTCAACCGCATTAGGGATAAATGCAGAAGGTAGGAAGAGGAGGTCTGCAACGTCTGGAGGCGTTAACCACATCCCGACTCGCTAAATGAATTTGCACAACAAACGGCTACGGTAAACTATGCTCTGAAGAAATGTTTGTATTCTTCATTCCTATTTTATTTTTCAGATTAAATAATATTTCTTAAAGGATCTAAAGTAGTTACAAGCAGATTTATTAAATTAATCACTAAATCATTTTCTTTGCATAGATATGGCAATAAGAATTTTTTTTTTATTCACACATAAATTAATATTAATGATATATGCGTATTTATGATTTATTAACATTACAGATAATTATCATTCCACGACGATATAGTGCCGCAAAAGTGGTGGGGGTGGATTCACTCCCTCCACTCCCGTGGTAGATCAAGAGGGTGACGGCCGGAACAAACAAAATTTCCTTCGGTGTCTGGATAAGCGTCCCAGATACTGTCCCAGACTGGATAATCGCTTATCCAGGACATAAAACCTCTCTAAGATACTAAGTAATTATATGAAAAATAATAATTAAATACAATTTTTCTTATCTTTACGTTTATAATGCGTAAATTTTTTGTTAATTTTATCTTTTTATTTTTTCTTATCATCCAAATTAATATTCTTGTATTAATATATTTTAAGATATAAGTTTTATTATATAAATAAATCTAATAGATTTTTTGAAATTATATATCTAACAGATTCGAAAACTCTTAATTAACTCTAACGAGACTTAAATAAAATATAAAAAGTATTACCTACTAATTTAAACTAAAAACATCTTAAATCTAGAAAGTATCTAATGGTTCAAGGGCTTAATTGAAGACGTAGTATCTGGTGGTAAAAATATCATTTCATCTACAATAATATTGACAGTAAACCCTCCTATAACGCTCCCTGATATATCGCTGTTTTTATAACAAGGTCAACTGTCCTTCCTAAAGCGAATGGAAAATGGTCGATGAATTGATTTCGTTCAATTTACAAAATAAAATTAAAAAACCCACTTTCCAAATTTTGTATGCTATTGAATGAATTCTTTATTATTATCCTGACATTTTATTTTTAAATGGATTATTCCATGAATAGAAATATCTATTAATAATATGGTCAATATATTGGCTTTTTTTGTTAGTCTCAGTCTTGGCTATGTCGCAGACTGAGCTTTCACAGCACGTGTCAGTCGCACTTTTCACTCGCACTCGGAACATCGTACCAGATGCGAGCGAGAATGAATATTGCGCGCGTTGCAAGAGAAGCGAATATTTTTATTTTTATTTTTTTCCGCAATTGCAGACAATAAAGGACAATGATTATTTATAATATTTATTCCTTTAGACTTTTTTTAGACAAATACGAAAAATTAGTGACATGCAGGATTTATATTAAAAAGGTTATTCGACAAAAATAAAAAAAAATTCTATTCGAAATAAGATTATCTAGAAATTGTTTATTAATCAGTCAATGTAGTAAAAATCCTCTTTAAATGCTTACTTTAAAAAATTGTGGACGAAAGTAGTCACTAGAGAAAATATTGTATCAATAGAAGATAAATATAAAAACCTACTTATCATTAATCGTGTTGTTGTTGAAGAAGAATTTGATGAACTGGATATTCAAGGTATTGAAAAACAAATCAGGATCGTGCCTTAAACGAAAAAGAACTACTCGAGTTGTTCCAGTTGCAGCCATGACAGGCTACATGTTAACCATTAAAAACAATGGATGAAGGTTTGGGGTAAGTTATTAATTAAGAGCAATTTATAGTTTAAGAGTAAATTACAAGAGTGTATCTCATAATACAAGATAGTAAAGCAGTGGCCGCAAAATATCCGCTCATATATTATTTGAAATATAAAAAAAAATGAGGTAAACGTACTAAATTATATTAACAATAATAAAATAATTGACAAGTGAGACGCGGCTTGAAGAAGCTGTGAGTAAGCATGACTGCATTGAGTCGCAGCGCGACACGGCGCTTAGTGGTAAGATACTCTGCTACCCACTCGCATCCAAACAATACAGGGCACCGCAGCGCTGACGAGCAGGCAGCGGTCCTGCTTACAATACTACCCGCGTAGCCACCGACCAGATTAATAAATATATTTATATTTTCGTATAATCAATAGAAATATATATTTACAACATAAAAAAATATTTTTCCCCAATTTGTTGGGGGTGCTGCAGCTCCACAGTATATATGGATGAGCCGCCCCTGCCGTATAGATATATTTTTTTATATTGTTTGTACTGGGATACGTAAACGATACAATTTAACATTGATATTTTTTAGGAACATACACTCAAATGTATTAATTAATATTATAAAGATTATATAATCAAACTGTTTTGTCAGTATTAAATTCTGATCATATCTATTCAGAGTTTTTAATATATTTTTTTAAATTTAATTTCGATGAGTCCAATGCATCATTATGCCATAAGTAAGATGTGTAGATAAATACTGTATAATAATCATCTCAGCAGGCAAAAGTTTCGTCCTCCTGGGTATCCCGTGACGGATATTTGAATATTCTTGCAAATATGTAAACCAAACATTTAGCACATTTTAAGCCACGAGACAACTCCCAAACGAACAGTTGTGCCAAACTCGTATTTAATTCATTTGCCGAGCAGGGCAGACACCCTAGGCGAACGGGTTGTTTGAGAAAATTTCCAGCGTCGTCTGAAACTGTCATTAAATTAATAAGACAATGCCATTCGAAAGTTTTCTAGTTAGATATTTATACGGGCGTGGTGTGAAGTCTGAAGAAATGTCCATAAAATTAGTTATTCATTGGAACGAGACGATTTCAGCCGACCTGGCGAGTCTCTACTCTTAAAAATACCGACATTGGTTCGGTTACAAGAACTTTTACACGGTTGTAATGCACTACCAAAACATTTTTAGATGAATAAATTAAACCATTTGATTGTTCGTTTATATAGACCTAATAATAAACAGATTACACAATACAAAATAGATATATAATTCTATATTTCTCGTGGCTTAGATCCAAGGTGAATTTAAATATATAAGAAAAAAATCTGGTTCAAAATGAAACAGATTAAAATACCTTTCTAAACGAGTAACTAATTTTTTTAGTCAGATTTCCTTTGACCGCTATGTTAAGAGGCCCATCACGTAACTGTTTATTTTTTATTAAATCTCCACTAATCTAACTATGAATTAATCTGATGTTCTATCATGTGAAAGATTAATATATACATTTAAAAAATCATGATGATTATATAAAATCATAAAAAAAATATTTTGGCATTGTTATGAATGGACTGCCATTGTTCAGTTTTGCCACATCTGCGATAGTTTTTCAATCGCTTTTCCCGTGTAGATTTTTTCTTCTTCCCGAACTCTCAGACAATTGATCTATCCGAACCGTGTCCATATGAAAAGAATAGAAAGTGGCCGGAAAAAGGGTAGGCAGAGTGGAGGGACGCATCACGCCATATGGAGCGCGTAATGGCCCTTACGGATTTATGACCGATCCAATAACAAAATAAAAACACATGTAAAGAAAACGTGGGACATCGAGCCGGGGAACGGGGAGTGAAGACACATGGGCTAGAGATTATTTTTGTATACTTCAACAAAATAATGCTTTCTTTTTTATTGAGTTGCGACATCTAAAACGGAGACGTCATCGAAAATGTATAGTAAATTATTTAATATTAATAATTTGGATATTGATAATGCATGTTTAGGTGATAACGAATGTATTAATTAAATGTAGAGGATGGTGATTGTCCCTTGACTTATATAGGAGTGAACCCATGAAGGGGTTGACTCAGCCAAGCCGCAGTCAGTTTACATTCACAGTTGACTGGCGATCAAAGTTGGTCGACTGCTGCTCATGTTTTACTCCTTGTACAGTTCAATGGATTTAACAAATCCTTAACAAAACGTTCTCAAATGTTTTGGATTAGTAATAATATTTATTTATTTATTTTAAACAGTTACACTGTGGAAATAATATTATTTAATAATTCAATTAGGGAAATTATGAAAAATAAAAACGGTTTAGAAAATGGATTGTTTTCTACACTAATTTTTATTTGATAATAAAGATAATTCCAATCAAAATCGTTTATTTAAAAATTTAAAATAAAATTAGTGTATTCAACATAACCAACGCATAAAATAAGAATAAAAAAATGAGTCGTGAAAAGGTTAAAAAACTGGTGCAAGAAATATGAATAGGGTTTCAAAAACACGATCGAGGTTGTGTGAGATTTTTTTCTATATAATAAATTGAGTTTATATATATAATATTGATTATTAATATATATGAATAAAAAATGAATTCCATATTTTACGATAGATCGATTTTACCCAAAGAAAACTATCTACTATATACATCTTATCTTTTTTACACAATTATCTTTAGAACGTATCTCCCGCGTAAAAGGAGACCCAACTGTATTACATTTAGAATGAATATGAAAACGACGTATGGCTTTTTTTTTATTAATTTTACTGCATAAACTAGGGTTTTCTCAATTCTTTTATTTATTCATTAATATTAATTTTGCCATCATATATATAAGGGGGTGGCGAACCTATGACTAGGGGGTCAGACATAGATCCATAGAAGGTTTTTTTATATAATTTGATTTTTAAAAGTTTATTTTTTCTCGGTATTTCAATAGACGAACAAAGTAGAGAATATTTTTTACGAAATAAAATACAGAATCATTCACAAACCTGAGTTTTTTTTTTTAAATTTAAATTTTAATTACATTACATTACTGCTAGCCTCTAGTTTTACAGATTTTTTACGTCAAATACACCCTTTTACAAATCAAATACACCCTTTTGAAAATCAAATACACTTTTTTGCAAATTGATCCCTTTTCAATAGACATTTCAATAGAAAAGGGTGTATTTGATTTACAAAAGGGTGTATTTGACGTAAAAAACCTGTAGTTCACAAGTAGCCCATTGCATTGCACGACATGGGAAACTTCTTTTAGAAGGGGAGTTTGTGAAACAAGCGTTTTTAGCGCTACTTTGTTAGCAGATTTTAAATAAAAAGGTTTGATCATAAAGCGTATAAAAGAGTAATAGAATTATGGAGAAATATTTATTCGCAAATATATATTGACTTAAAATATGCAGGAAAATATTAAATTGCTTTAATTGAGAGCAATGATGTAAATGGTTATGTACAGATAGCAGTTTTTAGTCGATATAAATCAGGCAATATAATGATAGAAGAGCTAATTAAACTAATAATGGTGAGAAAGATATGTACCAGTCTTGATATATTTTAAATAATTCGATAATTAATCAACTCTATAAATGCTGAACAAAAAGTGACAATATTCTAGGATTTTGACATACAAAATGTACGATGGCTCAGTTGCGGTAAAGTTCTTAACCGGGTTGTCAATTTATTTGAAGAAATAACGATTTTTTTTTGCAAAAGTTAAAGTTCTAAAACAATAAGGAAATTTAAAACCCTTTAGAGAATTTTGGAAGTGAAAATCAAACAAGAGTGAATTGTCAAGTTTTTCTATTAACAAATTTTCGGTGTTACCAAATTATTGATTGCCTTTTTACCACCCCCCATCTTCCTTACAAGTGACGGCTCCAACTTAGTTACCAACGGGCTAGTATTTAAAAAAATAATAAACCAAATTTGAACCACTTCTGAAAAAGCTTCGCTATCACTGATATACATCTTACGGAATTTAATAAATCACAATATTGATGTTTTGGTCAAATATAAGTAATGCATTGTAGTGGTAAATTTTCCATGTGTTATTTTGCTACAAATTAGTTGACACTTTCAGGCATTACTCCTTATAAACCTTAAGGTACATTATGGATTTGAAGTTGAAGAAAACAGAAAACAAAACCTTTACATTCGATCAAACGTAATATGCATTTGGGAGCTGACACTTTGAGAAGCTATATTTGGCTAGATTGGCATTGCTTTTGTACCAAGATATTGCAAAATCAGTGATTAACTTCTTCTTAGCTTTTTGGGTTCCAAAGTTTTTTTTATAGGTTTACACCTAATTTTTATAGTCATTCAATGTGTGGTATTTTTGAAAGGAATCTTCAGCATGAAGTTCGGGTTTCCTTTCGCAAGTGTTGCAAAAAAATGACGTTAGTTGTTCTTGTTCTTTTAATCTGTCGATTTGTAAATACCATACAATCCTTGTACCTCTTCCCTGTGCTATTATAAATAAAATAAGGAGTTCCATCAAGCAGTTGAACGCAATCAGTTGTTGACAATCGTCCCAATTTGGATTTTGTCGGAGCGCGGAAGGTTTCCAATGAGTTCCATCAACAATTGTTTGCGAAATGTTTTATGACTTATTGGCTTTCTATTTGCTTTAACTTCAGTTTCCTTGTATAGAATAAACGAATTAACAATTGAAGTTTCAATGCCCCCAAAAAATAACTTCCTCCACCACTTCAATGTTTTTCGTGTAAAGCAATACGATGCTGCATATTGATCTGCTGTATCTACTCCACCAATATTTTTTATGTAATTAGAAATTACTATAGGCTTGTTGATTACTTCACCTTGATTAGATTAGTTAGCTGTTTGTGTTCTTCTTGCTCTTCTTCTTACCGATTGTGAACTTGACGTATGCTTTGTACTAAACATTGTAACTATTCTCTTGTCTCGCCATGCCAATACTAGAGTATCTTTTCACATTCCAGATGACAAAAAAATGGTCTTATGATAAACATAACATATATCGATAACATTCAATTGCATTAACCAAAAAAAAATACCAGGACAGCTATTTACACTTAAAAAAATTGCCCACAAAAAATGTCAAGACATACTTGACGTAGGAGCGGTGGAAAAAAACTCATGTCAAGACATACTAGACATAGGAGCCCAAAGGGTTAATCCTTTCATTATTTTCATAATTAAAATATGCATCGGAGGAGTCGAGTGTTGTCGCGTGTTGGTATTGGACGTGGCGGTGAAAGCGGTTGGATGCAATCATGATTTCGTAGACACTACAGAACTATGAGGAGCCAGGCCGCTATCCAGGCCAATTCGGAGACGTGTGTGATACAGGAGGTTCCCGTAGCATTTGATCAGACTGAAAATTAAATACGAATAAACCCTAGCCTCGCCTGATTATTATTGTTACAATAGGCACGTTGACAGCTCGACTTTTGGGCTAATGGCCGGCGACCTAATCCGTGTTCGAAGAGCCAAGATAAACATGAGGACGATTGCCACAGTCCTGGCATCAGGGTTGAGACGGACGTAGTGTCCTCCAGATGGCAAAGACCTGCCTCAGGGTTAGAAGGTTTGAATAAATAAAAAACAATAATTGTGAAACTAATTTATAATTTAAGGGAGCCAGGGATAAAAAAAGGCGAAAACTTCTGCATACGTTACACTTCTTTTATGAATTCTTGTAATTACGTCTACATTTGAGAAGCCGTGGGCCAGTTTCTCACACGCTAATGCGGAATGTACATTCACACATACGCCGAATAACACAACACAGGATGTAGAGGCTCACTCCAACAAATTCGCACGAAAGACCCAGGCCCGGGGGAGTGGATGTAATGAGCCGACAGACACCAAGAGGCTCGTCACCAGCGAGCTCGAAGATAATGGCGGAGCGGTACGCCGAGTACCGCGAGCCGGATGCGGTGAATCAGTTCACATTGTGTACATACAACCAGTCTGCTGCCAACTTGCAGCCTCTACCTTTTCAGTAATCCGAACCGTTCAGGAGAACTCTTAACATTAGCTCTGCCATACGAACAATGGTCCGTGTTTAATGGTTAATATGCTTAAACTTTGATACCGAGTTTTGATGGCCGAAAACTTGTGGAATATCGTTCCCGAAATTTGATATATTCCCAAATTTACGATGCCAACCTCTTGCCGCTAATATGCTACATTTTTTATAACAGCAATCAATGCTGAAATGATGCTTAATCTATTATGATTCATTGTTTTATCTTATCGATTGTTGCGGCATTGTTAAAAAAAATCACGCAGCTAATCACATTCTCTAATTGAACTCTTGGTTTACTTGGCTGGTTTCGAATCAATCCAACTTTTCGTATCCATCCAGATAAGATTTCAGACGGGAAATAAATGAATGATCCATGGATTATCGAACGTGTGAGTCGAGAATAAAGTACATGTGTGGATCAACTTGTATTTAACTCAAACTTTAATTCGAATACAAATAAAAATACGGTGAAATATTATACAAAATTAAATATAATTAGTAGAGGTCTTTATAAAGATGTGCAGTGAAGAATTTTACCGCTTTAAATATCATATAAATTTTATTTTATATTGTAATATCTTTTAAAGAGCCGATAAATCGGCTCAGAATATTTATAGGGTTAAGACGTATACATTTTTATAATTGGCCTCTTATTTCAGTGAGCTTTTCATATACTTAAATTCGCATTAGCAAAACTATACGTCTATAAGTGAATAGTAGTAGACGCCAAAACGAGTCGTGTGTGAATATCTTGGATAATGGATATATAATATCCGTGTATAATAGTATTATGTATATACAACTTAAAGTTTCGTCGTTTAATTCTTAGATCATATTATAATATAGAATACATTATGCTCCCATAGATGAAATAATACAGATTTGCGTGTCTTTGTATTAAGCTGTTATATAATAAAAAAAAATTCTTGAAACTCGTTTAAAACCATTTGAAGGGAATAGATAAATGAACTGATATATAGTTATAAATTATAGGTACAAATTAAATATTTTTTGCTATAAAAGCTTTTACTATAAACTAATGATGTACAACAGAATTCGTCAGGTGGGCCAAATTTTAGAAAAAATATTATTTTGTAATAAATGCGAGATTTTTAGTAGTTTCATTTGTGATTTTAAATGGTATAAACAGATCAGTTCTCTATTTATTGTTCTCGTAACAAAGGATGAGGATCGTTATCATAGATATAAAAGTCAATCGTTAGACAAAAATTGATACTAGCTTCCTTGCTAGTTTCTCAAGAGTTACTATGGGATTTTGTTATATCGGAGTTTGGAAAACATCCTCGTTGAGCTCTACAATATCTTTCAGGATGAAACTCGTCAGATGCAAAGTGGGTGTTCAATTTGATTTATCTGAAGAATTTGAGACACAGGGAAGACAAAGACGCCAGCGAATACTTAGAGCAGGAATTGGGGTGGGACTAAGGCAAAATAAATGCCCATATACTAAGGACAAAACCTTGAACCCCTGAGAGTCGAAGAGTATAGTTTAGAGGGCGTCCAGGAATTTATATATCTTGGCTCACTTATAACAAATAACAATTAATCCAATTTAGAAGTACGAAGAAGAAACATGCTGGCTCACCGGTCATTGCTAAAAATATCTACGGTAGAGATTCCCCTTAAAGGATACTAAAGTCAAGATCTACCTGACCCTCATCAGGCCCGTCCTAACATACGGGTCTGAATGTTGGGCTTTGACAGGATGAGAGACAACTGAATATCACGGAGAGGATGTTTCTGAAACGAATTTTTAGAGCTGTATTCGACGGAGAATGGAGTATCCGAAGCAACTGGAAGAGAAGACTATACAAGGATATACGGTCACAGCTGTCATCGGAGCGGCCAGACTCCAGTGGGCTGGGCACAAGTCAAGAATGTGGGATAGTCAGCCCTCTAAGAGGCTAATGGTTAACAAGCCTGCCTGTTCCTGAATAAAAGGCCGAGGTGGTTGGATTGTATATAGAGGGACACTGCATCACCAACTTACCGGGGGATGGAGCGATGTAGCGATGTAGCGGCGGACCGGATGAAATGGAGAAAAGTTTTGGATGAGGTCAGGGCTCTACAACAGGGATGTTATGCCTATGATGATGATGATGATGATTATAGAAAACGCATGAGCATTTACTATAAATTAATGATGTCTAACATAAACTGTCTAGTAGGCTAAATTTCATATTACGGATCTTCTCAGGTCCCCAAAAATAATTAATTCATATTTATTAAATAAGGATTCAAAACTTTAAGAAAAGGAAAATTTAATGTTTGATCATAATACGGTTTCTTCTTAAAAAATAAGCCAGTGAGATAATTTTATTTTGTTAAAAAACTGGTAAATTTGAACTATTTAGTGTAATATTATTAATCTCAAAAAATATTCTATGCTAGTCGTAGTAAAGTTAAAAGTATCCTAAAAAAAATAATCGGGGTTTCTTGAGATTAGCACAACTGAAAGAAGCTGGATTTTGAAAATTATTATTAGCTTTTTTTATTAATTTGTGGTGAATAAATAACGATGGCGTGTAAAAACCTGATCCATTTTGTTTAGAAATTAATGTGTTCAGAAATCCTATTTAATAGAAGTGTTTAACTCTTTACAATTAAATTTAAATATTAATTACTTTTGAAATCCAGTAGAAAAAGTTCAATTAAGTTTTTATTTATTTATATTAACCAAAGAAAAAAAGCTGCGCAGCTTATCGGGTACAAAATACATAGATAATTAAAAATCCAGTTATGCTACATGCGGCCCGCGGGCCCGTGCTGAACACCACTGTTCTAAAATTTATTCATGAGATGTATGTTCATGTTTCTTGTTATATATTTTAGAAATACATGTAATGAAAAAGTGGTTTATTATATATTTTCTAAGTAATTTTAATGATAACGAATATCAGTGAGTGATTAATTATGATCTTAACACTTAAAACCTAGAATTTAAGTCAATTGAGATAAGCTATTGTATTATACGTTCTCTGAAAAAGATACATTATCTTAACTTCATTGCTGTTCAGACTTGTTTTAAATATTAGCTGACGTTTCTTGGTAGTAAATAAATATTGTCTGGTATTGAACTCGTGTAAAGGTATCAAAAAGCTTAATACTTCCTAGCTTTAAAGACCTCAAATTAAGCTATTTCAAGTAACTTGGCTGGCAATATGAAATTCAAATATTACATTTTCCATTTTAGTTTATATTTGGGAAAATTTGCTTGTTTTTGACATGTGGATATTTTGTATAAAATATCAGGTGTCATATATTTTTTTTTTTGGAGTCCGGTGGACTTTTAAATTGATTTGGCGTCGGGACGCCGAAATTCGCAAACAACTTGGAGTCCCCGCAGACAAATTGGCCGGTGAGTGGGGATGAAGGGTGTTCCTGTGTCAGGGGCGAGGGTATAAATTTCAAGTTGCCTTTTCAAAACGGAGTTATCGCCCTCTGCTTTGTTTCCATAATTTCCCAGTAGATGCTCAGACGGCCACTGGATAAATGGTTTGGGCTCACTAGCCCATAAAATTTCTATTAAAAAAAAGTTGCCCCCGAAAATGTATACATTCATTACCCCTGGCTGTAGGTAGCGCTGACGCATAGCACGCGCTCGGCTAAATGAGACCCTACATTTTCGATAGCGTTTTCGCGGAAAATTTATGTACAACAAAAACAATGGAAATTTGAGCTACGCAAACAATAGTCTTAATATGTAAATCTTGAATAATTCTGTGCATCAGTTCTTCAATTAGATAATATTTAGCGATAAAATGAAAACTATGCTCAATTTAATAGTATAATGATCACGTCATCCGATTAAAGATTCATTGATACATTGGCTATATATCTTTTTTTCTAAATATCTCTTTATGGTTTTGTAATATTTTTCTCGAAATACAAATATTCCACGCGTTGCGTCGGCATTTCGTTTTGGGCTTTGATTTGATAAGTGAACGGCGAGTATTCCCCGGCGGGCTTTTACCCGCAGCTTCTGGTCCAGGGTCGAGATTCTGGCGGGCTACGAGATTTACGAGCAGCACGACGTGCCAGCTCTGTCCCCGGGGCCTCTCTCTCATGTTCCGCCGATCTCTATTCAATTTTTCAGATTTATGCACCACCGCCGTTATTGATATTTACGACCGCGGATCGTTACGACCCCGTGTCGGTTTAGTGCTTCACCTCCGAGGACTCAGCCCCGTTCGGGCCAACCGATGAAAAGAGAAAGCAACCCCCATTTCGTGGACAAAGTGTCTCAAGGATAACTATAAAAATAAATATGTATCACTATCTTGCTATTGATTTTTTCAATAATATTTAGAATACATGCAAAATCAAAGACATGTAACGTAAACGGAGCTGTTCAAGGAAACTGTAACAAAAAGTATGAATAATCCCATAAAGTAATTTAAGGACATGACTTAAATCTAGCCCCAGCATAAGATTTTTAAATGTAGATTTATAGACGTATGTTCCATATCAGTTGTTAATTTTAATGTTATGTTATAGATGAACTAGAAGCAAGAGCTTTTAAGAAAAAATATGACACGTAAGCTTTACCACTTTAGATACATGATGCGACATATCAAAATATACGAAAATCTTTTTTTACACAGTAGATACTTCCACTATTCAACCGTTTAAAAAGAGATTGATTTCCTATATATTATATATATTAGGTATAGCGAAAAGAAATGACCGTTTTTTAGTACGAAGGAAAAATTTATTTACAAAAATATTATAAATGATTTATTTGTTTAAATAATTTCCATTATTATTTATAATGTTCTCTCCACAATTTAGGAAACTTTTCGATGCCTCTTTTATAAAAACCTGGCTCCTTTGATTTAAAAAAGGCATTTAAGTGATTTCGGACTTGGTTTTCTGAATTAATTTTTTTGTTGCGAAGTGAATGCTCCATACTTCGAAATAAGTGGTAATCTGATGGAGCAATATTAGCAGAGTAAGGAGGATGAGGCAATAGTTCCAAGTTAAGCTCTTTAATTTTATCTTGAGTGATCTTTGCTGCGTGCGGTCTCGCGTTATCATGTTGTGAAATGCGTCGTTGATTATTTACTAACATTGACTGTTTTTTTTTTAATTCTTCCTTTAATCTATTTAATTGCGAACAGTATACCTCTGCTGTGACTGTTTTGCCAGGTTTTAGTAATTCATAATGAATCACTCCCGAATTATTCCACCAGACACACAAAAGTTTTTTTTTAACGTCATACCAGGCCGAGGCATTGAAATCGGTGCTTCCTCTGGAGAAAGCCAGTGATTTTTTTAATTAGAAGAGTTATAAAGGATCCATTTCTCATCTCCAGTAACTATACTTCTTAGAAATGGATCCGTTTCATACCTACTCAACAAAAAAGAACAAATGGCCACTCGTTGATCCAAGGTCGACTGCGATAGTCATGCGGCACCCAAACTCCTTGTCTATGTTTCTTTCCCAACAGTTTGAGGTGGTTTTTTACAGTTGACCAGGGACAGCCGATGTCTTGAGATAATTCTTTATTTGTTTTTCGAGGATCAGATTCCACTAGTGATTTCAGCACTTGATCGTCGATTTTTTACGGCCTTCCCGATTGTGGTTTATTTTCTAGATTTCTGTCCTCATTTTTAAATTGTTTAAACCACCGTCGACACTATCGATCCTTCTAAATATCACCATAAGTTTCGCAAATGCTTTCTGTGGCTTCTTAGCTTTTCAATCCTTTGTCAAATAAAAACAATAAAACCCACCGAAACTGCAACTCTTGGATCTCTGGCCATGACATTTTTTCTATAGGTTAAAATAAAAAAAAAGGTATTGAAGTCGAGAAGGGATCAAAGGAGCTTTAATTAATGCAAATTTCGACGTACTTGATTACTGATTTTAAAGAGCGTCCTAAGAAAACGGTCATTTCTTTTCGCTTTACCTAATATATACTCTTATGAGATACATAATGTTAAGTTATCAATTGCTTTTTCTTTCTTGATACTTATATAAAACTGTGGAAGACACTGCAATGAAAAAAGCGCGATATGAATAATTTCGCACAATTACTCTTCTGCGGCGTCGCCTCCAATTCCTTGCGCAAACATTCCCAAACAATGGTCCGAACGAACTTATTCGACAGGGGCGGCCATTAAACATTTAAGTACATGTTGTTGACTCTGCTTTAATGTCTCCATCGGTTATACAGGGTGATGTGGAGGGCGTCATCGCGGGCCTCGGGTCTCGTTTTTATTGAAACATCACACGTACAGTTTGCACGGCCGCAGCTCGTGATTGTGAATATTTCAAAAGCTCACCCCCCACAACTCACCCAGTGGCACCGGCGACACCCAGATACCCCCCGCCCCCGCCCACCGCTCCAGGGATTGTGTACCTAAATTTATGTAAAACAAATCGTTCTTCTCGCTGGCACTCTGCTACTAAATCCTGGCAAAAGTTTTCGCGCGGGAAAATTTAATCGATCGTTTTAATAATTAAGTGTGCTTTAAATTAAGGGCGCCGATGGGGCCCGCGGGGCTCGAGCCCCACTTTGAGAGTTATGATGCACAGGTAACGGAACAAGACACTGATTGCTCATATATATAAATAAAAAATATACACACCATAAACCAATAGATGTTTTCATATAACAAAAAAAATCCTTTGGAAAGTATATGATATTACATAAAAAAATCATAAACCATTCATTGTTTAATAAAATTACGTAAAAAGCTTTAATTTCTTTAGTATTAACAGAGATATTAATGCATTAAATATATACAATGTTATATTAAAATCGTTTCGTTTTTTTTTTCTACTGACTTAAGTAATAAAATGCAAACAGTGGGTAAAAGATATAAAATAGTTTATGCATAAATAATTCAATTTAATTTTTTTTATGATAAAACTAGTGTTTTTATCACTATTTTTATATTTTATCTCCTTGCAATATGTTTTACGTAATAAATTTCAATAAAAAAAAATATTAAATTAATAACACGGTCATATGGTTCCACAAAAACGTCGTGTAATACAAATCCGTGCATACCAAAAAATATCGAACTTTATTCATATCCTTTAATTTTTTTTTATCAAACTTAAAGAGATCTAATATTTAAATACAATGTAAATTTATGTTCTAATCAATATAAATATTTTTTTTCAGGACCCTCCAGCTTTTAAAAAAATTAATTCAATGTATTGATTCACTTATCTAAAGAATATCATTTGTTTCTATATTTTCCAAATTTTGCAAAGCAAAAAAAAAATCGTTGCTATTTAAAAAACGCATAAAAATAGGATCTATTATAATAATTCGATGTTATTTATTATTTATTATTTAGTATGTGCCTTAATTTGCTATACGCGTACGAATTCGCAAAGATCCCAAGATATATGGCAACCCAAAAGCACTATTTCTTGTCAAACCAAGATGTTTAATAAAGCAGGTCAGTGATTGATCTCTGCTGCTTTCTTGCAGATTTAATTTGGCCGAACACATTAATTTTGCACACGGCTAACCCCCTGCGAGCTTCGGATCGGATATTTAATTAAAAATAAAACAATAACTTATCTTTAATTATTATGATTATAATTTAAATTCAATGAGGGAGCGATCGAGGTTTTCCGACTGTTTCTCACGGTTGCAAATGTTCAAGAACCGCATTAGTATTTAAGGTAAAATTTTTTGCATTGTGCAATAGTACGGGGATATCTGAAGCGGGACATTAATATTGGATCAACTCATTCCGAGTGCGCGAAATGTTCCGACATAAATTTGAATTACTTCCAATTTTTGCGCTACAGTCTCCCGGATCTGCAATTGCGCGAATGGTCGTGGACCGCAGGAAGCGAAGTCTGAAACAACACCGTGTTACATGAACCGTGGTATCCAATATAAGCGGAAAGGAGGAGAGACGGTGCCAGTAAACGAACGAGAAGGAAGGCTAATAAATTTATGCTCTAAAATAAAATATGAGGACGTAACGTGTCGCCTTCTTACACTTTGGCCGGGTACTTTCACTCAATAATAATAATAATAAAATAGATAGTTTGATGATCTTAATTTTAATATATTAAGTAGCATTAATCTTTATTCAGACGAACGGGCGATGGATGTATACGAGTTGCAATTAATACGAAAATTATGCACGTAACAATGAAGAACTTTACATCACTAATAAGTGGATAATTTTTAATACTCTTGTTTTATTTGTAATTAAAACAAAAGAGGCAACCAAGCACTTCATCCACTTGGCCATCGGTTGACATTTCCGCAGATGTAAAGAAGGGTGGAAACGGAAAAGCAAGGGAAGGTGAAACAGACGACATAATAAAGACATGATATGATTAATAGGCCGGCGCTTTGCCGCTTAATCTTTTTGTTCGTATCCCAGCTTTGTGATGAGAAAAAAATATTTCTATATATATATATATATATAAAATATATACAACTTAATTTATAGAATAATTGGAAAATTTCTTACATATTTTTCAAAATAAATCTATATACAAATAAATATTGCATTAAACCTGATTTTTATTTGGTTAAAATCAGAACAAATTAAATATTTAAGTTACGATATGTTCAATAAAGTTATAAATAAACAAAAATTAAATTGTTTGCTAAAAACTTTGTTTCGCAAACAATTTAAACAATAAAATAAGGATGTAAAAATAATAATAAATAATTTTGTTTACAAATTCAATAAAACTCTGACTAAAGACAAGGCGTTGATGTATAATATATCTATTTAGTCATGTTATTATTTTCTCTAACTCGATAGATCAAATAGCAAACTCTAAGATTAGATATTTGGCAAGAACTTAAAGAAGTTTAATTGAGCAAATTTATAAAATACTAGGTTAAAAATCTATAACTTATTTTCTATTTGAGCCAAAGTAATAAAATTTGGAATGATTTATGCTAAAGATAAAACAATAAAATTGAAAAATCTTTTTAGTATTCTTAAGGAATTGATTAATATGAATTATGTTCTAAGATATTTTTTTTATAAATAAGAATTGTGTGCACAGGTGATGGCATAACGTATCAACAATTCTTGCAGTCTCGAGGGCAAACTCTTTAATTTAATTACTAATTGCAATGTTTAAAGAATTACATGAATGTCAATCTTTCACCTTTATCTGTTATCTCTACAGCTTGTGTTGTATTTTCAAAAAATCGCCTAGTAGTATTTCGATCATTGGGATTTTAAACGTTTTGTCACAGCGTGCAGGCACGCGAAACCGGCTAACCAACAGCGTCACGGCAAACGCTACTACG